>WNWK01003108.1:95000-142500 GCA_009830355.1 Cherax destructor | reverse complement strand
GTTGACTCACATGTTCCAGCACTACATGAGTAGTGCTGACTCAATCACGTGAGTTGCAGCATCAGCTGGTATCTGCCTACTCAACAATGATGGTATGCATATCACTGCAGCTGAGTTGTCTTGTTCTGCCCTCACCACGAATGATAGTCAATGTCCATATCACTCGAGCTGAGTAGTCTTGTTACCTGCCTCACCACGACAATGATAGTCAACTGTCATTATCACTGATAGAGTTGTCTTGTTACTCTTGCCTCACCACGACAATGATAGTCAATATCATTATCACTGAGCTAGAGTAGTCTTGTTACTCTGCCTCATCACGACAATGATAGTCAATGTCATTATCACTGAGCTAGAGTTGTCTTGTTACTCTGCCTCACCACGACAATGATAGTCAATATCATTATCACTGAGCTAGAGTAGTCTTGTTACTCTGCCTCACCACGACAATGATAGTCAATATCATTATCACTGAGCTAGAGTAGTCTTGTTACTCTGCCTCATCACGACAATGATAGTCAATGTCATTATCACTGAGCTAGAGTAGTCTTGTAACTCTGCCTCACCACGACAATGATAGTCAATATCATTATCACTGAGCTAGAGTAGTCTTGTTACTCTGCCTCACCACGACAATGATAGTCAATATCATTATCACTGAGCTAGAGTAGTCTTGTTACTCTGCCTCACCACGACAATGATAGTCAATATCATTATCACTGAGCTAGAGTAGTCTTGTTACTCTGCCTCATCACGACAATGATAGTCAATGTCATTATCACTGAGCTAGAGTAGTCTTGTTACTCTGCCTCATCACGACAATGATAGTCAATGTCATTATCACTGAGCTAGAGTTGTCTTGTTACTCTGCCTCACCACGACAATGATAGTCAATGTCATTATCACTGAGCTAGAGTAGTCTTGTTACTCTGCCTCACCACGACAATGATAGTCAATGTCATTATCACTGAGCTAGAGTAGTCTTGTTACTCTGCCTCACCACGACAATGATAGTCAATGTCATGAAAACGGTGCCAAGAAATATCACACGAGGAATATAAAAACCGAAGAAAAAACAAGTGGAAATCTTCATCTGAATATCGGGATTTTATAATAGCAAAACCGAAGAGTCTAAAGAAAAAGTGTTATGTACTTATGCGGTTGAATACAACAAAAAAATCGTTAGGAATCTGCATGACAAAGCTGAAAGTGTTGTAAAGTCTCCAAAGATTATTCAAGAGTTTCTAAACTTTTTGAACACTATTGAGGATAAATAAAAGTGAGAGATTGTCTCATCCATTCAGTAAATTGCAGACCAAGAAAATGGCTAGTCAATAAATGATAAGTAAAGGCAAATGTATCGTGTCTTATATCACCTCTAACTTCCACAAGTGAGGAGTTATCTCGGCACTTTGTGTGTGTGTGTGTGTGTGTGCACAAAGAGAGAAAGAGAGAGAGGAGGGGGAGACAAAGGAAGGCAGGGGAAATCGAGTGAAAGAAGTATATTAGCAAAATGAAAAAAACAACTAAAATAATCCGATTGTACACTAAGATTGGTGACTAAGACTGAGCTGGGCCATCACAGCGCCATGTACCACCTTATACACTCACACTTGTAGAGAAGAATGAGCTGGGCCATCACAGCGCCATGTACCACCTTATACACTCACACTTTTAGAGAAGACTGAGCTGCGCCATCACAGCGCCATGTACCAAATTATACACTCACACTTGTAGAGAAGACTGAGCTGGGCCATCACAGCGTCATGTACCACCTTATACACTCACACTTAAAGAGAAGACTGAGCTGGGCCATCACAACGCCATGTACCACCTTTTACACTCACACTTGTAGAGAAGACTGAGCTGCGCCATGTAAAACCTTATACACTCACACTTGTAGAGAAGACTGAGCTGGGCCATCACAGCGCCATGTACAACCTTATACACTCACACTTGTAGAGAAGAGTGAGCTGGGCCATCACAGCGCCATGTACCACCTTATACACTCACACTTGTAGAGAAGACTGAGCTGGGCCATCACAGCGCCATGTAAAACCTTATACACTCACACTTGTAGAGAAGACTGAGCTGGGCCATCACAGCACCATGTACCACCTTATACACTCACACTTTTAGAGAAGACTGAGCTGCGCCATCACAGCGCCATGTACCACCTTATACACTCACACTTGTAGAGAAGACTGAGCTGGGCCATCACAGCGTCATGTACCACCTTATACACTCTCACTTGTAGAGAAGACTGAGCAGGGCCATCACAACGCCATGTACCACCTTATACACTCACACTTGTAGAGAAGACTGAGCTGGGCCATCACAGCGCCATGTACCACTTTATACACTCACACTTGTAAAGAAGACTGAGCTGGGCCATCACAGCGCCATGTACCACCTTATACACTCACACTTGTAGAGAAGACTGAGCTGGTCCATGACAGCGCCATGTACCACCTTATACACTGACACTTGAAGAGAAGACTGAGCTGGGCCATCACAGCGCCATGTACCACCTTATACACTCACACTTGTAGAGAAGACTGAGCTGGGCCATCACAGCGCCATGTACCACCTTTTTCACTCACACTTGTAGAGAAGACTGAGCTGGGCCATCACAGCGCCATGTACCACCTTATACACTCACACTTGTAGAGAAGACTGAGCTGGGACATCACAGCGCCATGTACCACCTTATACACTCACACTTGTAGAGAAGACTGAGCTGGGCCATCACAGCGCCATGTACCACCTTATACACTCACACTTGAAGAGAAGACTGAGCTGGGCCATCACAGCACCATGTACCACCTTATACACTCACACTTGTAGAGAAGACTGAGCTGGGCCATCACAGCGCCATGTACTACCTAATACACTCACACTTGAAGAGAAGACTGAGCTGGGCCATCACAACGCCATGTACCACCTTATACACTCACACTTGTAGAGAAGACTGAGCTGGGCCATCACAGCGCCATGTACCACCTTATACACTCACACTTGAAGAGAAGACTGAGGTGGGCCATCACAGTGGCATGTACCAGCTTATACACTCACACTTGTAGAGAAGACTGAGCTGCGCCATCACAGCGCCATGTACCACCTTATACACTCACACTTGTTGAGAAGACTGAGCTGGGCCATCACAGCACCATTTACCACCTTATACACTTATACTTGTACAGAAGACTGAGCTGGGCCATCACAGCGCCATGTACCACCTTATACACTCTCACTTGTAGAGAAGACTGAGCAGGGCCATCCCAGCGCCATGTACCACCTTATACACTCTCACTTGAAGAGAAGACTGAGCTGGGCCATCACAGCGCCATGTACCACCTTATACACTCACACTTAAAGAGAAGACTGAGCTGGGCCATCACAGCGCCATGAACCACCTTATACACTCACACTTGTAGAGAAGACTGAGCTGGGCCATCACAGCGTCATGTACCAACTTATACACTCACACTTGAAGAGAAAACTGAGCTGGGACATCACAGCGCCATGTACCACCTTATACACTTACACTTGTAGAGAAGACTGAGCTGGGCCATCACAGCGCTATGTACCACCTTATACACTCACACACAACCCGCACATAGAAGAGAGGAGCTTACGACGACGTTTCGGTCCGACTTGGACCATTTACAAAGTCACACTAACACAAACTGAACTGAACTGAATACTCTCAGGTAAGACCCATAAAGGGTGATAGGAGATTTAGATAGATGAAGAATAGTGGGTGAGAGGAGTTTTAATTAGGTGAAGGGAAAGAGCCAGGGCTAAACCCAGCTGTGTAGCGTTGGTTGGCATAATAGATGAGGTAGTTTTTTGGAGTGGTGGTGATCTGCATGTTGAAGTTGCTCAATGGGTGTACTGGACTTGGTTCGGGAGGCATGGACATTTTGTGGGCGGCAGCCATAACGTCATTGCTGGTTTGCTATTTGTACTGCTTCTCTTAAATGATTGAGGGGGGTACGTGGGTCCACCCCTGCAGAGGGCAGGGTAGAAGTTAGGAGATAGAAAGTCGGACCGAAACGTCGTCGTAAGCTCCTCTCTTCTATGTGCGGGTTGTGTGTGTATTGTTCTAGTCACGGTATTGTGCCTTTTTTGTTATTTATACACTCACACTTGTATAGAAGACTGAGCTGGGCCATCACAGCGCTATGTACCACCATATACACTCACACTTGTAGAGAAGACTGAGCTGGGCCATCACAGCGCCATGTACCACCTTATACACTCACACTTGTAGAGAAGACTGAGCTGGGCCATCACAGCGCTATGTACCACCTTATACACTCACACTTGTAGAGAAGAGTGAGCTGGGCCATCACAGCGCCATGTACCACCTTATACACTCACACTTGTAGAGAAGAGTGAGCTGGGCCATCACAGCGCCATGTACCACCTTATACACTCACACTTGTAGAGGAGACTGAGCTGGGCAATCACAGCGCCATGTACCACCTTATACACTCACACTTGTAGAGAAGACTGAGCTGGGCCATCACAGCGCCATGTACTACCTTATACACTCACACTTGTAGAGGAGACTGAGCTGGGCCATCACAGCGCCATGTACCACCTTATACACTCACACTTGTAGAGGAGACTGAGCTGGGCCATCACAGCGCCATGTACCACCTTATACACTCACACTTGTAGAGGAGACTGAGCTGGGCCATCACAGCGCCATGTACCACCTTATACACTCACACTTGTAGAGGAGACTGAGCTGGGCCATCACAGCGCCATGTACCACCTTATACACTCACACTTGTAGAGAATGTCAGGTAGTACTTTTTATCATTCCTACTGAGAATGACCCAGATAATTGCTTCTTCCAACGGTGTAGTCACACTGCAGTGTGTGGGAAGCATCTGTTACAGTCGCTTTCTTAGGGTTGGTTGGTTAATGGGAGTTTAAGGCTGGTCGACTCTACGAGGGCCTTAAAGCTGCTTGTCACCTGAAGAAACAACTTGTGGGGAAGCGTTTCCTTAAGTGCGTATGTGTGTTTATCTACATAGGGATTAAAGTAAATTTTCAGCAGTTATATGTAGTGAGAGAGACGCAGCACCCGGTGTTTACCTCCTGTGTTGTCGCCTCGAGTGTCTTCAACCTTAACTCAAGGTGCTCAACTGCGAGTCTTATTACAACTACTCATTCTTGCTCTACTCCTCAAAGAAACTGGGCCTTAAGGGGCACGTAATATAACATGTTCATTTTTTCCATATAATCTACCTTGTTGTAGAGGTCTGAGCGGAGCTCAGACCTCTACAACAAGAACCTTCCTCAAGAACCTTCCGCTTTACCATTCATATTCTGTGGTAACAAGGTATGTGTTATCAATAAAAGAAATAGGCCAAATATTTCCCACAGTACCTGGAAATTATATATATATATATATATATATATATATATATATATATATATATATATATATATATATATATATATATATATATATATATAACCTGACCCTCTGACAGGATGCTTCTGCTTCGGGCAATTTAACTTCCTGATAACCCAGATGGCTCCCCCAGCTGGTTTTATCTCGTACACAAGCAGTATTATGTACAAACTAACACAATGACACACCTCACCCAGACAGACAGTTCTCTGTCCATGAGGGTAATCACTCACACACTCCCTGTATTTAAAAATATATGTTCCTGGAAACCCCCAGTGATCACCCGGGATGTGGTGTTGGTTACGTCGGTCTTAGAGGTAGTAACAACCTGGCTGATCAGATCCTGATCCACCGCGATGCCTGGTCATGGACCGGGCCGCGGGGGCGGTGACCCCCGGAACAACCCTTCAGGTAGGGTCCAGGTAGATCAACATCCTGGGTGATCAGGCCTCGTCTTGGCTTGGCTAGACACAGGTCTTCAAGTGATCCCTGAATCACTTCAAGGCAGAGTCAAGGTAAACATCCAACATTTACGTTATAAAATGTATGTTATCACATTTTATTGATGCAATGACATAGTTTACATATTTTAGAATATTTTAGGAAACGATCCATCTTATTTTTGCAGTGACTTATATAATTATGTTGTGATTCACACTGAGCTAGAAGCTTGAGGACGCTTGGTGCTTGTGGGAGAGTGTATGGGAGAGTGTGCTAGTGGGAGAGTGTATGGGAGAGTGTGCTAGTTTGAGAGTGTATGGAAGAGTGTGCTAGTGTGAGAGTGTATGGGAGAGTGTGCTAGTGTGAGAGTGTATGGGAGAGTGTGCTAGTGGGAGAGTGTATGGGAGAGTGTGCTAGTGGGAGAGTGTATGGGAGAGTGTGCTAGTGGAGAGTGTATGGGAGAGTGTGCTAGTGTGAGAGTGTATGGGAGAGTGTGCTAGTGGGAGAGTGTATGGGAGAGTGTGCTAGTGGGAGAGTGTGCTAGTGGGAGAGTGTATGGGAGAGTGTGCTAGTGTGAGAGTGTATGGGAGAGTGTGCTAGTGGGAGAGTGTATGGGAGAGTGTGCTAGTGTGAGAGTGTATGGGAGAGTGTGCTAGTGTGAGAGTGTATGGGAGAGTGTGCTAGTGTGAGAGTGTATGGGAGAGTGTGCTAGGAGAGTATGGGAGTGATGGGAGAGTGTGCTAGTGTGAGAGTGTATGGGAGAGTGTGCTAGTGTGAGAGTGTATGGAGAGTGTGCTAGTGGAGAGTGTATGGGAGAGTGTGCTTGTGGAGAGTGTATGGGAGAGTGTGCTGTAGTGGAGAGTGTATGGAGAGTGTGCTTGTGAGGAGAGTGTAGTGGAGAGAGTGTGCTTGTGGGAGAGTGTATGGGAGAGTGTGAGTTGATGGGAGTGTGCTGTGGAGAGGTGCTGTGGAGAGTGTATGGGAGAGTGTGCTTGTGTGAGAGTGTAGTGTGCTTGTGGGAGAGTGTAGTGAGCTTGTGTGAGAGTGTAGTGAGTTTGTGTGAGAGTGTAGTGAGGCATTGTGTGAGAGGTAGTGGCTAGTGAAGAGTTGTGGAGAGTGTAGTGATGCTTGTGGGAGAGTGTAGAGATGTACTTTGTGGAGAGAGTGGATGAGGAGCTGTGGGAGGGAGTGTGATCTGTGGAGAGTGTAGGGAGAGTGTGCTTGTGTGAGAATGTAAGGAGAGTGTCTGTGGAGAGTGTAAGAGAAGAGTGTACTCAGTGGAGAGTGTATGGATGAGGTACTAGTGGAGAGTGTAGGATGAAGGTACTAGTGGAGAGTGATATGGAAGGTACTCATGTGAGAATGTAAGGATGAAGTGTACTCAGTGGAGAGTGAAAGTGATGAAGGTCTATGGAGAGTAAGGAGTGAAGGTACTCAGTGGAGAGTGTAAGTGATGAAGGTCTCAGTGGAGAGTGTATGGAGAGGTGACTGTAGGAGAGTGTATGAGAAGGTACTCAGTGAGAGTGTAAGGATGAAGGTACTCAGTGGAAGAGTGTATGAGAGGTACCAGTGGAGGTGTAAGGATGAAGGTCTTAGTGGAGAGGTAGATGAGGTACTAGTGGAGAGTGTAGTGATGAAGGTACTCAGTGGAGAGTGTAAGGATGAAGGTACTCAGTGAGAGAGTGTAAGTGATGAAGGTACTCAGTGGAGAGTGTAAGTGATGAGAGGTACTCAGTGGGAAAGTGTAAGTGGAAGGTACTCAGTGGAGAGTGTAATGGAGAGTGACTCAGTGGAGAGTGTAAGTGTAATCTCTGATGTGAGAGTGAGGACTTGTGGAGATGTAAGTGAGTTGAAGTCGGAGAGTGTAATGAGCAGTTCAGTGAGAGTGTAAGGAGAAGGTACTCAGTGGAGAGTGTAAATGATGTCTCGTGGAGAGGAGTGTAAGGTACTCAGTGGAGAGTGATGATGCTCAGTGGAGAGTGTAAGTGTGAGCTTGTGGAGAGTGTAAATGAGAGGTCTCAGTGGAGAATGTAGAGGATGCAGGTACTCAGTGGAGAGTGTAAGAGATGAAGGTACTCAGTGGAGAGTGTACGGGATGCAGGTACTCAGTGGAGAGTGTAAGAGATGAAGGTACTCAGTGGAGAGTGAAAGTGATGAAGGTACTCAATGGAGAATGTAAGAGATGAAGGTACTCAGTGGAGAGTGAAAGTGATGAAGGTACTCAGTGGAGAGTAAGTGATGAAGGTACTCAGTGGAGAGTGTAAGTGATGAAGGTACTCAGTGGAGAGTAAGTGATGAAGGTACTCAGTGGAGAGTGTAAATGATGAAGGTACTCAGTGGAGAGTGTAAGTGATGAAGGTACTCAGTGGAGAGTGTAAATGATGAAGGTACTCAGTGGAGAGTGTAAGTGATGAAGGTACTCAGTGGAGAGTGTAAATGATGAAGGTACTCAGTGGAGAGTGAAAGTGATGAAGGTACTCAGTGGAGAGTGTAAGTGATGAAGGTACTCAGTGGAGAGTGTAAGTGATGAAGGTACTCAGTGGAGAGTGTAAGTGATTAAGGTACTCAGTGGAGAGTGTAAGTGATGAAGGTACTCAGTGAAGAGTGTAAGTGATGAAGGTACTCAGTGAAGAGTGTAAGGGTAAGGAATTCTCATAAGAGAGGAAAGGGGAGGTAATATTGGTGGGAGAGTGTACACTGCCTCGCTGGTTCTAAGGTAAAGAGTTGCTAAAGACTTATAAGGCAATGATGCTCTTCTGCAGAGTCTGACGGGAAGGTACACGGGGCTATACTCAAAATGCCTTGTAAATAAAATAAGTCATTCTTTATTAATTGTGGGTCAGTAAATATGGTAATCATGTTAAGAGAGCTC
Source organism: Cherax destructor (assembly GCA_009830355.1). Lineage (NCBI taxonomy): Eukaryota > Metazoa > Arthropoda > Malacostraca > Decapoda > Parastacidae > Cherax > Cherax destructor. Next base: position 133,753 of record WNWK01003108.1, on the reverse strand, counting down.
ATTGACTATTTATGAAGATATGGTCTCTAGGGTGTTGTTGTTGTCCTTGACTTGGGAAGGCAAAAGGGTGAATAATCTGTGCAGGCGAAGGATCTTGATTCAAACCAAAAATGCCTTTTGTTTTACAAAATATATAGAATTTCCTAGATTTCTCTTCAGTAGCTGTTATTTCCAGGTTTATTCTTCCTATTTCTTTGGAGAAGAGAATTTTGACAGGTTTGTAAGATCCACTAAGTGTGAATCTTACTTATTTGGGAGGAGGGAAGGCACTGTTTTGTGGCAACTCTATTGACGGAGGCACTGTTTTGTGGCAACTCTATTGACGGAGGCACTGTTTTGTGGCAACTCTATTGACGGAGGCAATGTTTTGTGGCAACTCTATTGACGGAGGCACTGTTTTGTGGCAACTCTATTGACGGAGGCACTGGTCGAGGGCCAGGCAGCGGGGGCGTTGACCCCCACGGAACAACCTCCATGTAGACAATCGTAATAATGTTCTCAAATTTTCGAGAATTCACATAAAATAGGTATTAACTAAAGTTTGAGAATATTATTACGTCTGGTGAATAAGCCCCTTAGGGAACCCAGATCAATCAGGTTGTTGGCGCTGGCAAGTTTCCTCCACTTGCAGAATTGAGCCGGATTTTATTGCCACCTTCACGTACTGAACTAAGTCGCATGAGTACCTCGGCGGTAAATGCCCAAGACTAGGTGGAGATGAGGGGTTTGACGGTAGCATAGTTGGTGAGGAGAAGCATGTGTGGAATGTTGGTGAGGAGAAGCATGTGTGGAGTGTTGGTGAGGAGAAGCATGTGTGGAATGTTGGTGAGGAGAAGCATGTGTGGAATGCTGGTGAGGAGAAGCATGTGTGGAATGTTGGTGAGGAGAAGCATGTGTGGAATGCTGGTGAGAAGAAGCATGTGTGGAATGCTGGTGAGGAGAAGCATGTGTGGAATGTTGGTGGGGAGAAGCATGTGTGGAATGTTGGTGAGGAGAAGCATGTGTGGAATGTGGTGAGGAGAAGCATGTGGGGAATGCTGGTGAGGAGAAGCATGTGTGGAATGTTGGTGAGGAGAAGCATGTGTGGAATGTTGGTGAGGAGAAGCATGTGGAATGTTGGTAGGAGAAGCATGTTGGAATGTGGTGAGGAGAAGCATGTGTGGAATGTTGGTGAGGAGAAGCATGTGTGGAATGTTGGTGAGGAGAAGCATGTGTGGAATGCTGGTGAGGAGAAGCATGTGTGGAATGTTGGTGAGGAGAAACATGTGTGGAATGTTGGTGAGGAGAAGCATGTGTGGAATGCTGGTGAGGAGAAGCATGTGTGGAATGTTAGTGAGGAGAAGCATGTGTGGAATGCTGGTGAGGAGAAGCATGTGTGGAATGCTGGTGAGGAGAAGCATGTGTGGAATGTTGGTGAGGAGAAGCATGTGTGGAATGTTGGTGAGGAGAAGCATGTGTGGAATGTTGGTGATGAGAAGCATGTGTGGAATGCTGGTGAGGAGAAGCATGTGTGGAATGTTGGTGAGGAGAAGCATGTGTGGAATGTTGGTGAGGAGAAGCATGTGTGGAATGTTGGTGAGGAGAAGCATGTGTGGAATGTTGGTGAGGAGAAGCATTTGTGGAATGTTGGTGAGGAGAAGCATGTGTGGAATGTTGGTGAGGAGAAGCATGTGTGGAATGCTGGTGAGGAGAAGCATGTGTGGAATGTTGGTGAGGAGAAGCATGTGTGGAATGCTGGTGAGGAGAAGCATGTGTGGAATGTTGGTGAGGAGAAGCATGTGTTTAATGTTGGTGAGGAGAAGCATGTGTGGAGTGTTGGTGAGGAGAAGCATGTGTGGAATGCTGGTTAGGAGAAGCATGTGTGGAGTGTTGGTGAGGAGAAGCATGTGTGGAATGCTGGTGAGGAGAAGCATGTGTGGAATGCTGGTGAGGAGAAGCATGTGTGGAATGTTGGTGATTAGAAGCATGTGTGGAATGCTGGTGAGGAGAAGCATGTGTGGAATGTTTGTGATTAGAAGCATGTGTGGAATGCTGGTGAGGAGAAGCATGTGTGGAATGTTGATGAGGAGAAGCATGTGTGGAATGCTGGTGAGGAGAAGCATGTGTTGAATGCTCTCTGGTCAGTAGTAACCAATTTTCTCAGAAATGCCAAAGTTGAGGATTAGTGTGAGGCAGCGGCAAACCTGCTGGAGTCCCATCAACAGGCTACAGTGTGTCTTTAAAATACATTTCCTTCATTCTCACCAAGAGTTGAACACGGTGAACGTTTCGACCAGGACATCTCAGTCATGGAGAAACACTGCCAGGGGAAAAATGGAAGCCACCATTGTCAGCAGATTACTGCTGGACAATAAAAAAAAATGCACCAGAAGTGGAATACGAGAGACAAAGAACCGTCGGGTTCATATATAAGAGAATATATTATACAGATATCTTACTAACATGTCGTATACATACATGTATACGCAGCACTCCCTCATCTCTCTCAACCCTTCCCCCCCACCAAAAAAAAAAAAAGCCACTTCAAATGAAATACTACATTCTTTCTCCAAAGCAGATTTTTTTTTCAAAATTTGTAGACGAGTGGTACCTGAGGCGAGAACCACGAGTGTATGTTAGTAGTGCTAGTAGTTGTGGTTAATTAGTGGAGATAGTAGTGTGTGGTTGTTTTATGGTAGTGGTTGTGGTTGGTAATACTAGGTGAGAGTAGTGGAAGGACTGTGTTGTTTTTGTGGCTGATGGTATTTGTTAGTGGTTGTTGAATAATTGTTGTAGCTGATGTTGCAGGTGGGACGAATGTTGCAGCCAGGTGATGTTGCAGGTGGGAGGAGTGTTGCAGCCAGGTGATGTTGCAAGTAGGAGGAGGACTGTTGCAGCCAGGTGATGTTGCAGGTGGTAGGAGTGTTGCAGCCAGGTGATGATGTAGGTGGGAGGAGTGTTGCAGCCAGGTGATGTTGCAGGTGGGAGGAGGAGTGTTTCAGCCAGGTGATGTTGCAGGTGGGAGGAGGAGTGTTGCAGCCAGGTGATGTTGCAAGTAGGAGGAGGAGTGTTGCAGCCAGGTGATGTTGCAAGTAGGAGGAGGAGTGTTGCAGCCAGGTGATGTTGCAGATGGGAGGAGTGTTGCAGCCAGGTGATGTTGCAGATGGGAGGAGTGTTGCAGCCAGGTGATGTTGCAGGTGGGAGGAGTGTTGCAGCCAGGTGATGTTGCAGGTGGGAGGAGTGTTGCAGCCAGGTGATGTTGCAGGTGGGAGGAGTGTTGCAGCCAGGTGATGGCAGCTGTGGAAGTAATGTAGATGGTAATTGTTGTGGTAACAGTTGTAGAGGGAAGTAGTAGCCGCTACTGTGAGTCAATAGATGTAGATGGCAATAGCAGTAATAACTGTTGGTCAACAGATGTAGACGGTGGTCACAGTAATCACTGTTGGTGAATAGATGTTGATAAGAGGCAGAAATGATGATAACTGCAGACACACTTTCTCCATCACCGAATTATTTTTTTTAAACCTTAAGAGGCGCGTGAGCTTCCCTGTCTCTTAATCCTGTTTATTTTCCCACTATAATCTACCTTGTCTATAATAACTATCGCATTTGCTTTGTCTACTTTCGTAAGGTGAAGTCAGAGGTGTGAGCTCCACTCACACCTCTACAACACAATTGTCCTCAAAGATTTGTTAAGTTATACCATGAATTAAGGAAAGATCGTAGACTTCACCTTACGAAAACAGACAAAGCAAATGCGAACTGACGTGCCCTTTAAAAGAACATTAAAACCCTTGACTAACTAACAAATCTTAAACATGTATAAAATAAACCAGGGAACGGGAAGGGCTTAAACCCATGGCAAGTGAGTGTTAAGACTCACCGGCCAGTGTGTCAACCACAGGGCCAGCTGGCTCTAACAAAATTCATCCCACTGCGTATATGTCTATACACCAGCTACACTAGTTAACCCAGAGCTCTGTATTTCAGGACTCTTACAGGGAAGAAAACTGTAATTCCTCCCTAAATTACCTCTTCAATTACCATTCTACGTAATAGGTAGAAAATTCATAAATGATGATGATGGATGATAATAACGTGTTGCTCAGAAGTTGTCTGTAATGACACTGTTAAGAGTGTCTGTTACGAGTCTCTGTTAAGAATGTTACGAGTGTCTGTTAAGAGTGTCTGTTACGAGTGTCTGTTAAGAGTGTCTGTTACGAGTGTCTGTTACGAGTGTCTGTTACGAGTGTCTGTTACGAGTGTCTGTTAAGAGTGTCTGTTACGAGTGTCTGTTACGAGTGTCTGTTGAGTGTCTCTTTAGAGTGTCTGCCCAATGGAAGAAGTGGCAGAGGTGTGTTTATTGATGTAAGGCCACTCCACCCTCCCATGTGTCCTGCCCACATCCCATCCACCCATGTGTCCTGCTCCCATCTCACCCTCCCATGTGTCCTGTTTGCTCCTCACCCTCCCATGTGTCCTGCTCACACCTCACCCTCCCATGTGTCCTGCTCCCATCTCACCCTCCCATGTGTCATGTTTGCTCCTCACCCTCCTATGTGTCCTGCTCACACCTCACCCTCCCATGTGTGCTGTTTGCTCCTCACCCTCCCATGTGTCCTGCCCACACCCCCACCCTCCCATGTGTTATGCTTACACCCCATCCTCCCATGTGTCCTGCTCACACCCCACCCTCCTATGTGTCCTGTCCACACCCCACCCTCCCATGTGTCCTGGTCACACTTCACCCTCCCATGTGTTGTGCTTACACCCCACCCTCCTATGTGTCCTGCCCACACCCCACCCTCCAATGTGCCTTGCTCACACCCAACCCTGCCATGTGTCCTGCTCCCACATCACCCTCATATGTGTCCTCCTGCGTCCACCTCACCCGCCGATGTGTTCTCCTGCCCCACCTCACCCTCACATGTGTCCTGCTTCCACCTCATCCTCCCATATGTCCTCCTGCTCCCACCTCACCCTCCCATGTGTCTTGCTCCCACCTCACCCTCCCATGTGTCCTCCTCCCCCACACCCTCCCTAACACAAGAGCTTGATTCCAACACCGCTACTATTAATACTAGCAGCTACAGCATCACTATTACCATAACCATCATAGTTACCACAACTAACTAAATTAGGACCAACTTCTACTATTACCACTGCTATCACTACCACAACTACCTCCACCACCACCACCACCATCACTACCACGACTACCTCCACCACCACCACCACCACCATCACTACCACAACTACCTCCACCACACCTACTACCGCCACCACTACCACTACCACCATACCGCCACCACTACCACCACCTCACCACACACTACCACCTACCACACACCCCACCACTACCACTCACTACCGCCACCACTACCACTACTACCGCCACCACACCACTACCACCAACTACACCACTACCACTACCAATACCACCAGCCACCACTACACTACTACCGCCCCACTACCACCTACCACCACTACACTACTACCCAACTACCACTACCACCACCACTACCACTACTACCGCCACCACTACCACTACTACCGCCACCACTACCACTACTACCGCCACCACTACCACCACTACCGCCACCACTACCACCACTACCACCACTACCGCCACCACTACCACTACTACCGTCACCACTACCACTACTACCGCCACCACTACCACTACTACCGCCACCACTACGACTACTACCGCCACCACTACCACTACTACCGTCACCACTACCACTACTACCGTCACCACTACCACTACTACCGCCACCACTACCACTACTACCGCCACCACTCACCACTACTACCGCACCACTACCACTACTACCGCCACCACTACCACTACACGCCACCACTACCACTACTACCGCCACCACTACCACCACTACCGCCACCACTACCACCACTACCGCCACCACTAGCACTCACCTGAACAACGAAGTAGCCACCACTAGATCACACTCCGCCACTAAGACTACTAACGCCAACCCTTCACACCCTTCCCTCTCTCTTACACTCCCTCTCCACCACTCCCTCTTTAACCTCCCTACCCTTCTCTGTCTTACCACCTTACCCCTTCCCTCTCCTCTAATACACTACTACGCCACCACTACCATCACTCACTACCACTACTACCGTCACCACTACCACTACCTCTACCACATCTCCACTCACTACCCCACCATCCTACAACATACTACCGCCACCACCACCTACCATCACTACCACTTCCACACTACCCCCTACCACCACCTACTACCACTACTACCTCCACCACTACCACTACTACCGCCACCACTACCACTACTACCTCCACCACTACCACACACCCACCTACTACCACTACTACCGCCACCACTACCACTACTACCTACAACACTACCACTCACCTCACACACTACCACTCTACCCCTCACACCACCACTACCACATACTACCTCACCACTCCCTACTCACCACTACCACTCTCCAGCCACCACTACCACCAATCACTACCACTACAAAAAAAAAAAAAAAAAAAAAAAAAAAAAAAAAAAAAAAAAAAAAAAAAAAAAAAAAAAAAAAAAAAAAAAAAAAAAAAAAAAAAAAAAAAAAAAAAAAAAAAAAAAAAAAAAAAAAAAAAAAAAAAAAAAAAAAAAAAAAAAAAAAAAAAAAAAAAAAAAAAAAAAAAAAAAAAAAAAAAAAAAAAAAAAAAAAAAAAAAAAAAAAAAAAAACCCCCCCCCCCCCCCCCCCCCCCCCCCCCCCCCCCCCCCCCCCCCCCCCCCCCCCCCCCCCCCCCCCCCCCCCCCCCCCCCCCCCCCCCCCCCCCCCCCCCCCCCCCCCCCCCCCCCCCCCCCCCCCCCCCCCCCCCCCCCCCCCCCCCCCCCCCCCCCCCCCCCCCCCCCCCCCCCCCCCCCCCCCCCCCCCCCCCCCCCCCCCCCCCCCCCCCCCCCCCCCCCCCCCCCCCCCCCCCCCCCCCCCCCCCCCCCCCCCCCCCCCCCCCCCCCCCCCCCCCCCCCCCCCCCCCCCCCCCCCCCCCCCCCCCCCCCCCCCCCCCCCCCCCCCCCCCCCCCCCCCCCCCCCCCCCCCCCCCCCCCCTCGCCACCACTACCACTACCGCCACCACTACCACTACTACCGTCACCACTACCACTACTACCGCCACCACTACCACTACTACCGTCACCACTACCACTACTACCGCCACCACTACCACTACTACCGCACCACTACCACTACACCGTCACCACTACCACTACTACCGCCACCACTACCACTCTACCCCACCACTACCACTACTACCGCACCACTACCACTACTACCGCCACCACTACCACTACTACCGCCACCACTACCTACTACCGTCACCACTACCACTACTACCGCCACCACTACCACTACTACCGCCACCACACCACTACTACCGTCACCACTACCACTACTACCGTCACCACTACCACTACTACCGTCACCACTACCACTACTACCGCCACCACTACCACTACTACCGCCACCACTACCACTACTACCGCCACCACTACCACTACTACCGTCACCACTACCACTACTACCGCCACCACTACCACTACTACCGTCACCACTACCACTACTACCGCCACCACTACCACTACTACCGCCACCACTACGACTACTACCGCCACCACTACCACTACTACCGTCACCACTACCACTACTACCGTCACCACTACCACTACTACCGCCACCACTACCACTACTACCGCCACCACTACCACTACTACCGTCACCACTACCACTACTACCGCCACCACTACCTCTACTACCGCCACCACTACCACTACTACCGCCACCACTACCACCACTACCGCCACCACTACCACCACTACCGCCACCACTAGCACTCAGCCTGAAGAACGGAAGGAGCCACCAGTGAGATCATCAACCTGGCCATAAGGACGTGGGACGTTAACGCCAACCCTTCACCCCTTCCCTCTCTCTTAACCTCCCCTTCACCCCTTCCCTCTCTCTTAACCTCCCCTTCACCCCTTCCCTCTGTCTTAACCTCCCCTTCACCCCTTCCCTCTCTCTTAACCTCCCCTTCACCCCTTTCCTCTCTCTTAACCTCCCCTTCACCCCTTCCCTCTCTCTTAACCTCCCCTTCACCCCTTCCCTCTCTCTTAACTCTCCCCCTTCTCTCACCCCTTCACCCTTCCTCTTAACCTCCCTTCACCCCTTCCCTCTCTCTTAACCTCCCTTCACCCTTCCCTCTCTCTTACCTACCCTTCACCCCTTCCTCTCTTAACCTCCCTTCACCCCTTCCCTCTCTTAACCTTCCCTTCACCCCTTCCCTCTCTCTTAACCTCCCCTTCACCCCTTCCCTCTCTCTTTACATCCTCTTCACCCCTTCCCTCTTTCTTATCCTTCCCTTCACCCCTTACCTCTTAACATCCCCTTCACCCCTTGCCTCTCCTTTACCCTTCCTTCACCCTAATCAGCTCATTCTTAGACTGATGCCTTGTGTACCTCCTCCTATACTTACAATATCTAAGTAGGAGAGATCCTATTTCAGCTGGGGAAGGTAGCTGGGTACTAGGAGGGAGGAAGTACTGAGGGAATGCATATAGATGCAAGGAAGGAGGTAGTCTGATGAGGAGGGACGGAAGGAGGTAGTCTCTGATGAGGAGGAGGATCTGGGAGGGGAGTGTCTTGAGAGAGAAGGACTGAGGAGGGGGAGTCTGGTGGAAGAGTAGTCTTGAGGATGAGGAAGGAGTAGTCTTGAGGATGAGGAGGAGGTAGTCTTGAGGATGAGGAGAGTAGTCTTGAGAGGGAGGGTCTTGAGGATGAGGGAGGAGGTAGTCGGATCTTGAGGATGAGGGTAGGAGGTAGTCTTGAGGGTGAGGGAAGGAGGTAGTCTTGAGGATGAGGGGAGAGTAGTCTGAGGATGAGGGAGGAGGTAGTCTTGAGGTGAGGGGGAGTCTTGAGATGAGGAAGGAGGTAGTCTTGAGGATGAGGGTAGGAGGTAGTCTTGAGGGTGAGGGAAAGGAGGTAGTCTTGATGATGAGGGGAAGGAGGTAGTCTTGAGGATGAGGGTAGGAGGTAGTCTTGAGGATGAGGGAAGGAGGTAGTCTTGAGGATGAGGGAAGGAGGTAGTCTTGAGGATGAGGGGAAGAGGTAGTCTTGAGGATGAGGGAGGAGGTAGTCTTGAGGGTGAGGGGAAGGAGGTAGTATTGAGGATGAGGGGAAGGAGGTAGTCTTGAGGATGAGGGGTAGGAGGTAGTCTTGAGGGTGAGGGGAAGGAGGTAGTCTTGATGATGAGGGGAAGGAGGTAGTCTTGAGGATGAGGGGTAGGAGGTAGTCTTGAGGATGAGGGGAAGGAGGTAGTCTTGAGGATGAGGGGAAGGAGGTAGTCTTGAGGATGAGGGGAAGGAGGTAGTCTTGAGGATGAGGGGAAGGAGGTAGTCTTGAGGATGAGGGGAAGGAGGTAGTCTTGAGGATGAGGGGAAGGAGGTAGTCTTGAGGATGAGTGGTAGGAGGTAGTCTTGAGGGTGAGGGGAAGGAGGTAGTCTTGAGGATGAGGGAAAGAAGGTAGTCTTGAGGATGAGGGGAGGAGGTAGTCTTGAGGATGAGGGAGGAGGTAGTCTTGAGGATGAGGGAAGGAGGAAGTCTTGAGGATGAGGGAAGGAGGTAGTCTTGAGGATGAGGGTAGGAGGTAGTCTTGAGATGAGGGGAAGGAGGAGTCTTGAGGATGAGGGGAAGGAGGTAGTCTTGAGGATGAGGGGAAGGAGGTAGTCTTGAGGATGAGGGGAAGGAGGTAGTCTTGAGGATGAGGGGAAGGAGGAAGTCTTGAGGATGAGGGGAAGGAGGTAGTCTTGAGGATGAGGGGAAGATAGACATGGGAATGTTAAGTAAATGAACATTGTAACAAAAAATAACAACTATAGCAGAGAAAGCAGCGCTTCTCAGTAATTATGAGAGGGCAATTTGGAGAAAGTAATTAGGAAAAGGTAGTTAGGAGATGGTACTTAGGAAAAGGAATTAGGAGAGGGCAGTTAGGAGAGGTAATTATGAGATGATAGTTAGGAGAGGTAATTATGAGAGGATAGTTAGGAGAGAGTAGTTAGAAGAGGGTAATTAGGAGAGGGCAGTTAGGAGAGTGTAGTTAGGAGAGGGTAGTTAAGAGAGGGTAGTGAGGAGAGAGCAGATAGAAGATGATAGATAATAGAGGGTAAATTGGAGAGGGTAATTACTAGAGGATAGTTAGAAGATGGTAATTAGGAGAGGGAATTAGGAAAGTGTAGTTAGGAGAGGGTAGTTAGGAGAGAGTAGGTCGGAGAGGGTAATTAGGTGGAAGACTGGGTACTCACAAGACCACTGCACATACCACTCAACCAGCATCCCACTATACCACCAGCACTCCCTGGTATACAACACCACAGAACCTGCACCAACAACAACACTCCACTCACAACACCACAGAACAACAACACTCCACTCACAACACCACAGAACAACAACACTCCACTCACAACACCACAGAACAACAACTCCACTCACAACACCACAGACAACACTACTCACAAGACCACTGCACATACCACTCCACTCCACAACACCAGCATGGACAACAACACCACTCACAACCTGCACAACAACAACACTCCACTCACAACACCACAGAACAACAACACTCCACTCACAACACCACAGACAACAACACTCCACTCACAACACCACAGAACAACAACACTCCACTCACAACACCACAGAACAACAACACTCCACTCACAACACCACAGAACAACAACACTCCACTCACAACACCACAGAACAACAACACTCCACTCACAACACCACAGAACAACAACACCACAGAACAACAACACCACAGAACAACAACACCACAGAACAACAACACCACAGAACAACAACACCACTCACAACACCACAGAACAACAACACCACAGAACAACAACACCACAGAACAACAACACCACAGAACAACAACACCACAGAACAACAACACTCCACTCACAACACCACAGAACAACAACACCACAGAACAACAACACCACAGAACAACAACACCACAGAACAACAACACTACACTCACAACACCACAGAACAACAACACCACAGAACAACAACACCACATAGTTGATGGAGCAACACACACGGCGGGGCCAGGAATTGTGACTCGACCCCTGCAATTATAACTAGGTGAGCACAACTAGGTGAGTACACACACACACACACACACACACACACACACACACACACACACACACACACACACACACATCTCAACAACATCAGTCATCAAAAGTTGTATTCAAAAGCTGAAGAAACAAAAAGTCAGAAGCTAGTTATGAAAATCACTGCGTAATTATTGTGTGTGTGTGTGTGTGTGTGTGTGTGTGTACTCACCTATTTGTACTCACCTATATGTGGTTGCAGGGGTCGATTCATAGCTCCTGGCCCCGTCTCTTCACTGATTGCTACTAGGTCCTCTCTCTCCCTGCTCCATGAGCTTTATCAAACCTCGTCTTAAAACTATGTATGGTTCCTGCCTCCACTATGTCGCTTTCTAGGCTATTCCACTTCCTGACAACTCTATGACTGAAGAAATACTTCCTAACATCCCTTTGACTCATAGGAGTGTGTGTGTGTGTGTGTGTGTGTGTGTGTGTGTGTGTGTGTGTGTGTGTGTGTGTGTGTGTGTGTTTTGAGCCTCAACACTTGCTATGATAGAAGCAAGACTGAGAGGAGAGAGAGAATGTTAAACATGAATTTAACTTCAACATTTAAAAACTTAGATAAAAAGAAGGAAGTTGGCTGGCGGGATGATAGCACTAAGTATAACAGACAGGAGTGGAGTGGCAGCCCAGGCAGTGGAATGGCAGCCCAAGCAGTGGAGTGGTAGCCCAGGCAGTGGAGTGGCAGCCCAGGCAGTGGAGTGGCAGCCCAGGCAGTAGAGTAGCAGCCCAGGCAGTGGAGTGGCAGCTCAGGCAGTGGAGTGGCAGCCCAGGCAGTGGAGTGGCAGCTCAGGCAGTGGAGTGCAGCGAGGCAGTGGAATGGCAGCCAGGCAGTGAGTGGAGCCCAGGCAGTGAGTGGCAGCCCAGGCAGTGGAGTGGCAGCCCAGGCAGTAGAGTAGCAGCCCAGGCAGTGGAGTGGCAGCTCAGGCAGTGGAGTGGCAGCCCAGGCAGTGGAATGGCAGCCCAGGCAGTGGAGTGGCAGCCCAGGCAGTGGAGTGGCAGCCCAGGCAGTGGAGTGGTAGCCCAGGCAGTGGAGTGGCAGCCCAGGCAGTGGAGATTGTCAGTGGGCAGGAAAAACCATGTCTCAGATTAGTTATGGAAATGGTGCCACGATAATACTGGAGCACAGCAGGGAGGGAGGGAGGGAAAGTTGGAATTAGGGGAAGCAGGGAGGGAAAGTGGGAAGGAGGGGAAGCATTGAGGCAGGGAGGGAGGGAGGAAGGAGAAAAAATGGTTTAAGGGAAGATGTAGAAAAGGTTAGAAGCGTAATAGGAACAAAAATGAATGGAAGAGGTGAATAGGACGACAGGGTGAAAAGGAGGAAAGTGATAGAGAGATATAACGAGGAAAGTGAAAGAGAGTACTGGAGGAAAACAGTGAGAGTACTGGAGAAAAACAGTGAGAGTACTGGAGGAAAACAGTGAGAGTACTGGAGGAAAACAGTGAGAGTACTGGAGGAAAACAGTGAGAGTACTGGAGGAAAACAGTGAGAGTACTGGAGAAAAACAGTGAGAGTACTGGAGGAAAACAGTGAGAGTACTGGAGGAAAACAGTGAGAGTACTGGAGGAAAACAGTGAGAGTACTGGAGGAAAACAGTGAGAGTACTGGAGGAAAACAGTGAGAGTACTGGAGGAAAACAGTGAGAGTACTGGAGGAAACAGTGAGAGTACTGGAGGAAAACAGTGAGAGTACTGGAGGAAAACAGTGAGAGTACTGGAGGAAAACAGTGAGAATTCTGGAGGAAAACAGTAAGAGTACTGGAGGAAAACAGTGAGAGTACTGGAGGAAAACAGTGAGAGTACTAGAGGAAAACAGTGAGAGTACTGGAGGAAACAGTGAGAGTACTAGAGGAAAACAGTGAGAGTACTGGAGGAAAACAGTGAGAGTATTGGAGGAAAACAGTGAGAGTACTGGAGGAAAACAGTGAGAGTACTGGAGGAAACAGTGAGAGTACTGGAGGAAACAGTGAGAGTACTGGAGGAAACAGTGAGAGTACTGGAGGAAACAGTGAGAGTACTGGAGGAAACAGTGAGAGTACTGGAGGAAACAGTGAGAGTACTGGAGGAAAACAGTGAGAGTACTGGAGGAAAACAGTGAGAGTACTGGAGGAAAACAGTGAGAGTACTGGAGGAAAACAGTGAGAGTACTGGAGGAAAACAGTGAGAGTACTGGAGGAAACAGTGAGAGTACTGGAGGAAAACAGTGAGAGTACTGGAGGAAAACAGTGAGAGTACTGGAGGAAAACAGTGAGAATCTGGAGGAAAACAGTAAGAGTACTGGAGGAAAACAGTGAGAGTACTGGAGGAAAACAGTGAGAGTACTAGAGGAAAACAGTGAGAGTACTGGAGGAAACAGTGAGAGTACTAGAGGAAAACAGTGAGAGTACTGGAGGAAACAGTGAGAGTATTGGAGGAAACAGTGAGAGTACTGGAGGAAACAGTGAGAGTACTGGAGGAAACAGTGAGAGTACTGGAGGAAACAGTGAGAGTACTGGAGGAAACAGTGAGAGTACTGGAGGAAACAGTGAGAGTACTGGAGGAAACAGTGAGAGTACTGGAGGAAACAGTGAGAGTACTGGAGGAAAACAGTGAGAGTACTGGAGGAAAACAGTGAGAGAGAGTACTGGAGGAAAACAGTGAGAGTACTGGAGGAAACAGTGAGAGTACTGGAGGAAAACAGTGAGAGTACTGGAGGAAAACAGTGAGAGTACTGGAGGAAAACAGTGAGAGTACTGGAGGAAAACAGTGAGAGTACTGGAGGAAACAGTGAGAGTACTGGAGGAAAACAGTAAGAGCCAGTACTGGAGGAAACAATGAGAGTACTGGAGGAAACAGTGAGAGTATTGGAGGAAACAGTGAGAGTACTGGAGGAAACAGTGAGATTTATTTAAAGTGAACAAGTTGAGAAAGTGGGATGAGTAATAGAGAGAATAATAACAGTGCTTGATGTCTCTCTTAATACAGGAAGAGGAAGAAGAAGAAGAGGAAATGGAGAAAGCAGAAGAAAGCGGCGAATGAGAGGAAAGGAAAGCCAGGGTCAGGAAGAAACCGATTGGTGGGATGAAGATGCTACAGGAAGTGAAATAAACAAAAAAAAAAAAAAGAGAGAGAGAGAGAGAGAGAAGACAGACAGACAGACAGACAGACAGACAGACAGACAGGCAGAGAGAGAGAGATGTATCAGAGACAAATATGGTTATTTATTAACTATAGTAGTTTTTGTTAATGAAGGGTAGTGTAGTAGTAGTAGTAGTAAGTAGTAGTAGTAGTAGTAGTAGTAGAGAGTAATATAACACCTGGTGATGAGCTTGTAGTAGCCGACAAGACCAGCACTACCAAGCTAAGAGATTAACAACTGTGATGATGGTTGTAGTGGTTGTGGAGGTTGCAATGTTGAAGCTTGTAGTGGTTGTGGAGGTTGCAATGTTGAAGGTTGTAGTGGTTGTGGAGGTTGCAATGTTGATGGTTATAGTGGTTGTGGAGGTTGCAATGTTGAAGCTTGTAGTGGTTGTGGAGGTTGCAATGTTGAAGGTTGTAGTGGTTGTGGAGGTTGCAATGTTGAAGGTTGTAGTGGTTGTGGAGGTTGCAATGTTAAAGGTTGTAGTGGTTGTGGAGGTTGCAATGTTGAAGGTTGTAGTGGTTGTGGAGGTTGCAATGTTGAAGATGTAGTGGTTGTGGAGGTTGCAATGTTGAAAGGTTGTAGTGGTTGTGGAGGTTGCAATGTTGAAGGTTGTAGTGGTTGTGGAGGTTGCAATGTTGAAGGTTGTAGTGGTTGTGGAGGTTGCAATGTTGAAGGTTGTAGTGGTTGTGGAGGTTGCAATGTTGAAGGTTGTAGTGGTTGTGGAGGTTGCAATGTTGAAGAGGTTGTAGTGATGTGTGTATGGAGGTTGCAATGTTGAAGGTTGTAGTGGTTGTGGAGGTTGCAATGTTGAAGGTTGTAGTGGTTGTGGAGGTTGCAATGTTGAAGATTGTAGTGGTTGTGGAGGTTGCAATGTTGAAGGTTGTAGTGGATGTGGAGGTTGCAATGTTGAAGGTTGTAGTGGTTGTTGAGGTTGCAATGTTGAAGGTTGTAGTGGTTGTGGAGGTTGCAATGTTGAAGGTTGTAGTGGTTGTGGAGGTTGCAATGTTGAAGGTTGTAGTGGTTGTGGAGGTTGCAATGTTGAAGGTTGTAGTGGTTGTGGAGGTTGCAATGTTGAAGGTTGTAGTGGTTGTGGAGGTTGCAATGTTGTTAAAAAGGAGATGATGGTTGTAAGGGAGATGGTGACTGTAAGAGTGGCGATGGTTGTGATTATAAGAGTAATAGTTGAAGTGGTTTTAGCAATTGTAGAAGTGCTAGCAGTGGTAGTGGTGCTAGCAGTGGTAGTGGTGCTAGCAGTGGTAGTGGTGCTAGCAGTGGTAGTGGTGCTAGCAGTGGTAGTGGTGCTAGCAGTGGTAGTGGTGCTAGCAGTGGTAGTGGTGCTAGCCGTAGTAGTGGTGGTACTAGCAGTGGTAGTGGTGCTAGCAGTAGTTGTGTTGCTAGCAGTAGTAGTGGTGTTAACAGTGGTAGGGGTGTTAGCCGTAGTAGTGGTGATACTAGCAGTGGTAGTGGTGCTAGCCGTAGTAGTGGTGGTACTAGCAGTGGTAGTGGTGCTAGCAGTACTTGTGGTGCTAGCAGTAGTAGTGGTGTTAGCAGTGGCAGCGGTGCTAGTAGTGGAAGTGGTGCTAGCAGTAATAGTGGTGTTAGCACTAGTAGTGGTGTTAACAGTGGTAGTGATGCTAGTAGTAGTAGTGATGCTAGCAATAGTAGTGGTGCTAGCAGCAGTAGTGGCGTTAACAGTGGTAGTGGTGCTAGCCGTAGTAGTGGTGGTACTAGCAGTGATAGTGGAGCTAGCAGTAGTTGTGGTGCTAGTAGTAGTAGTGGTGCTAGCAGTGGTAGTGGTGCTAGCATTGGTAGTGGTGCTAGCAGTGGTAGTGATGTTAATAGTGGTATTGATGCTAGCAGTAGTAGTGATGCTAACAGTAGTAGTGATGCTAGCAGTGGTAGTGTGCTAGCAGTAGTACTGGTGCTAACAGTGGTAGTGGTGCTAGCAGTAGTAATGATGCTAGCAGTAGTAGTGGTGCTAGTAGTAGTAGTGACGCACGCTAGCAGTGGTAGTGGTGCTAGCAGTAATAGTGGTGCTAGCAATAGTAGTGGTGCTAGCAGTAGTAGTGGTGCTAGCAGTAGTAGTGGTACTAGCAGTAGTAGTGGTGGTAGCAGTGGTAGTGGTGCTAGCAATGTTAGTGGTGCAGCAGTAGTAGTAGTGGTACTAGCAGTGGTAGTGGTGCTAGCAGGGGTAATGGTGCTAGCAGTATTAGTGGTGCTAGCAGTAGTGGTGCTGGCAATGGTAGTGGTGCTAGCAGGGGTATAGGTGCTAGCAGTAGTAGTGGTGCTAGTAGTAGTAGTGGTGCTACCAGTAGTAGTGGTGCTAGCAGTAATAATGGTGCTAGCAGTGGTAGTGGTGCTAGCAGTGTTAGTGGTTTTAGCAGTGGTAGTAGTGGTGCTAGCAGTAGTAGTGGAGCTAGTACTGGGAGTGGTGCTAGCAATGCTAGTGATCTAGTGTCTTAGATATGGTGGGTGTTGCGAGGGTATTGTTGACATGTTACACCATGAAGTGTGCAGCATGTGTTCTATGTTGTGTTTATGTTGCGCTTGTGTTGCGACTTTTGTGTGATCCTTGGGACTGTGTGGTCTTGGATCTGTGTCAGCTTTGGGATGATTGTATGGTCGTGGTGGTCCGTCTGTGATTCCTGGTGGTTGTGTGGTTGATGGGATGGTTGTGTGGTTGATGGGATGGTTGTGTGGTTGATGTGATGGTTGTGTGGTCGTTGGGATGGTTGTGTGGTTATTGGGATAGTTGTGTGGTTGTTGGGATGCTTGTATGGCCGTTGGGATGGTTGCGTGGTTGTTGGGATGGTTGTGTGCTTGTTGGGATAGTTGTGTGCTTGCTGGGATGGATGGGTGGCAGTTGCGATGGTTGTGTGGTTATTGGGATACTTGTGTGGTTGTTGGAATGATTGTCTGTGATTGTTTGGATGTTTGTGTGGCTGTTGGGATGGTTGTGTGGTTGTTGGGATAGTTGCGTGGTAACTGTGAGGGTTGTGTGGTCACTGGAATGGTTGTGTGGTCACTGACATGGTTGTGTGGTCACTGCCATGGTTGTGTGGTCACTGGCATGGTTGTGTGGTCACTGACATGGTTGTGTGGTCACTGCCATGGTTGTGTGGTCACTGTCATTGTTGTGGGGTCACTGGCATGGTTGTGTGGTCACTGCCATGGTTGTGTGGTCACTGGCATGGTTGTGTGGTCACTGGCATGGTTGTGTGGTCACTGGCATGGTTGTGTGGTCACTGGCATGGTTGGTGGTCACTGGCATGGTTGTGTGGTCACTGGCATGGTTGTGTGGTCACTGGCATGGTTGTGTGGTCACTGGCATGGTTGTGTGGTCACTGACATGGTTGTGTGGTCACTGGCATGGTTGTGTGGTCACTGTCATGGTTGTGTGGTCACTGCCATGGTTGTGTGGTCACTGGCATGGTTGTGTGGTCACTGGCATGGTTGCGGTGCAGGATTCACCTCGCCAATGTGGCTTTGGTTCAACCTTTTTATTCCTAGCGAGCACCGGAAGCTCCAGCATGTTTGGAAACTAAATTACTGGAAAAACGTCTGACTGTGAACTCTTCCTTGGCTGTGTGACGGTGGACCCCAGGTGGACCCCCATGTCGGGCCCTGTGCTGCTCTCTCTCAAGTGTTAACTCAGGCCAGAGCCAGATTAAGATTTTGTAGGCACCTGGGCTACAGGTACTGTGAGGGGCCTTGGGCTACAGGTACTGTGAGGGGCCCTAGGCTACAGGTACTGTGAGGGGCCCTGGGCTACAGGTACTGTGAGGGGCCCTTGGCTACAGGTACTGTGAGGGGCCCCAGTGATATATTCAGAAAGAAAAAAGTTAAAGACATATTAAATTTATTTTTACAAGGCTAACCACAATAACAATTCAAATATTTGCTTTGCGATATTTCTTGGAAACAAATTTCTCCAAAACATCAGCAAATTGTAAGTTGTTGAGAGTATCTCTGGAGGCCGTCTTGTTGGCGGAGGCCCCTGGACTGCAGCCCCTGGACTGCAGCCCCTGGACTGCAGCTCCTGGACTGCAGCTCCTAAAGCCCTTAATCCAGCCCTGACTCAGACACTGGTCAGAGTTAAGACAGCAACCACGGTACCATGACACTACATGACTACTCAATCATTCTATGCATTTTTGACTCACGAAATCATAATAACACGATTGTAACAGACCACAGAACGGGTGGGGGTTTGAACCCATGGCGAGTAAGTTCTAAGACTCACAGGCACTTTCCTGTCAATTTTAAGACTTACTGGCCATAGGTTCAAATCCCACCCGTTCAGTGGGTTATTCTATGTATTTGAAATTGTGGCAAGTACATATCAGTACTGAAAATGTCATTCTCGTTGCTTCAAAGAAGGCAACTTTTCAGAACTTGGTTTTGGTGTCTCTGATAAACTGACTTGCCGAGGCAGGAAGATATTGAGAGTCTAGACGGTTTGAGTCGGCGAGGGACGGAAGTGAGAAAGTGGCAACTCATCACGGAGAACCAACTTCCTCTCCCACTAGGATAATGACGTTATGACTCCTGCCGGAGGGTGGAGGCCGCGCCCTGAGGCTCTCTTGCGGACCGCTGAAGCCCGAGGCGGACGCCGCCCTAATACACCACCTGCTGTACCCCCCACCACCTACTGTATACCTTCACCCCCTGCTGTACCTCCACTACACTTACTGTACCTGCTGTGCCCCATCACCATCAATATCTTTACCACCTGCTGCACTTCACCATACTTCACTTCCACCACACTTATAACCACTACATCTATAACTATCATTGTAACTACTACTGCAATAGTACTCACAACCATCACCTAACACCACCACCACCACCTATTGCAGCTAGTAACTTCAACTCGATCGTAAGTAGCAAGCCTTAAAGTAAGTAGCAAGCCAAGTAAGTAGCAAGCCTTAAAATCCGTTACCTACATCACTTCGTCTCTCCTGAGCAAAGATGCAGCATCCGGCAGCTCCCATATATGATAGTCATAACAGCCCTAGGCTTGGAGGGCTGGGCGAGGAAACTGAGTAAGATGACAGGTTTCTTCATGGGCTGTATCAAGAGTCAGACTGAAGGGATCATACTGACACAATCAAACAACGGAGAAGATGAAAAAAAATATCAGGCCTACTTAGTATTAGGCTGAACTGGAACTGAGATAAAAGCAGCCAGACGATTCTCCAGGTTAACTCTATAACTTACAATACTCGTCATATTGGAAGCGATAATGTTTGTATGTACCTATGTATTGCGACCCCTGAATGGGGCACAATGTCTATATATATATATATATATATATATATATATATATATATATATATATATATATATATATATATATATATATATATATATATATATATATATATGTGTAATTATGTATATTTCCCTTTCATATAATTTTATATTGCTGATATTTTCGATATTAGCTAAATCGTTAATATTTTGCTTTATATGATTATTTGACTTAGCTATATTAGTAGGTAGGATGTAACATTTACACTTCTGTGCTCATTGTTCTAGATTGTTGAGTAGGTGCCCGTGAGGTGGCAAACTACCTTGGTAATTAGCACTTTGCTTGTTTAACTGCCGGCTTCTCTGGAGTAGCTGGGCAGCAGCACCACAAGCGAATCACGTGACCAGTGGCGTGATCACCTGAGCTTGGAGACTCTTGCTAGTTCTCTTGGCTGCAGACCCTGGTTGGAGCAACACCTCCCTCTTGCTCTCTTGTTGTTTGTTCGTTGTTTAGACTCTGTTTTGAGAGAGTAAGTTTTCTGTGGTGAGACAAAACATACTTTTCTGGACTCTGTGTAACTCTGTTCACAGAGTATATCCTAGATATAGTGATTTTCGATGTTTTCTGAGGTTGTGTGTCACACTGACACTTCGATAATTCAGGTCCCGAGCTGTAGCTTCTGACCTAATTCGTTCTGGCATCTGTGCACTGTCGCAGTCGGGGATTTGGTTATGCTGAACTTAGATTCAGTATTAAGGGAGTTTTATGCCTTTCATGGAGGATCTGTTGAAGGTCTCCAGTTAGGATCGTTATTGTATCTCCTTGTCTCTGGCGCTGTGCCGCTGCTGCTTGCTATATTGCTGTTTGGCGAATCGGTCGTTTTACTGTTCAAGCAAGCTGTTCTGATTGCCAGTTTGGTAAAGAAGTTAGTTTATGTGAGGACGTTTAGTCAGTCACTGTTTAAGTCGAGTCGAGTCTTGAGACATAACGAGCTACCTGGAGCACATACACACATACTCACTTGTATATATTAGCATTGTTTTATATTTGCTGACAATGTACCTGACGTACTTAAGAGCCATAAATATGTTATGTGCCTTCAGCATAATAATACTGTATACGAAAGAAGTGTAGGAGGTAACCTCCTAATTAATATCCTAACATCCTAATTAATATCCTAATTTATATTAAATTGATTTACTTTGATATTGTCCACCTAGACAATTTTAACTTTGTTAATAAACATATTAATTTTTATTTCGATTAGTTAGTACCCTCTCAGTTGAAATCCTAAGATACTATTGAATTGTAACGGATAACTGGACCAGGATACTGACTACTTGTTGTAGACGAATGGTTCAGAAAACCGACAAGTTGATAAATTAGACACATATGCAACACTTGGGTATCTTTATTGTGGAAACGTTTCGCCACACAGTGGCTTCATCAGTCCAATACAAAGTAGAAAGTTGTAAGGAGGAGGAGTTTGAGGTAATCAGTCCCTCGGCCTGGAATCGATGTGTTCAGTCCATCAATCTGGTAGTAAGTACAGCGTAGGGCAATGGAGGTTGCTTATATACTGTAGTCAGGTGAGGTGAAGCAGGAGGAGGCGGGGTCATAGTGGTACCATCCACTAGTCGAAGTAGGTCTTCGTCCAAAGGTTGGACAAGTGTTGAAGAATTCGTTTGTATCAAGATCCCAAGATGTTGCTGTGTCAGACAGGATGTAGTGTTGCATATGTGTCTAATTTATCAACTTGTCGGTTTTCTGAACCATTCATCTACATCCTGTCTGACACAGCAACATCTTGGGATCTTGATACAAACGAATTCTTCAACACTTGTCCAACCTTTGGACGAAGACCTACTTCGACTAGTGGATGGTACCACTATGACCCCGCCTCCTGCTGCTTCACCTCACCTGACTACAGTATATAAGCAACCTCCATTGCCCTATGCTGTACTTACTACCAGATTGATGGACTGAACACATCGACTCCAGGCAGAGGGACTGATTACATCAAACTCCTCCTCTCCTTACACCTTTCTACTTTGTATTGGACTGATGAAGCCACTGTGTGGCGAAACGTTTCCACAATAAAGATATAAAGTGTTGCATATGTGTCTAATTTATTGACTACTTGTTACAGAAACCCAGTAATAGGCTGAATGCTAGAGGGGCAGACCTTTCTGGTATTCACTGGAGATGTCTATTCATAATAGATATCGCGTTTTTTGTAACACTATGAATGTTTAGACAATTTACTAGCGGTCTATGTCGAGGTTACCAATTTAATGGAGTAACTATTTAGAAATCGGTACTTCACTCTAGACAGATTATAGCCTGTCCAGGCAGATTACGTAAGGATTGCTTAGCAGATGGAGTTTTCCTCGTCCTGTTCTCTATCCTGCCACAATACCTTAGTCAAAAATTGACAGAGATAGAATGTAGTATAGAGGATCGTAGTATAGAGGATCGTAGTATAGAGAATCGTAGTATAGAGAAACGTAGTATAGAGGATCGTAGTATAGAAGATCGTAGTATAGAGGATCGTAGTATAGAGGATCGTAGTATAGAGGATCGTAGTATAGAGGATCGTAGTATGGAGGATCGTAGTATGGAGGATCGTAGTATAGAGGATCGTAGTATAGAGGATCGTAGTATAAAGAGAGAGGTTTTATTTAATTTTAATACAAATGTTATTGCTGCTGATGGTATTGTGTTTACAACTCTTCTTGTAATAATAACAGGCTAGAGTCCTGCTGTCATTGACTGTTGTGTCACTAGTCTCACGAATGAAGTGCTCACTGCAATAGACTATGTGCAATATATTTTTTCTTCTCAGTGACAGCTATTTATTTCGTATCTACTGAAAGTGCTTATCCAACCAATGTCGGAAGGATGAGTTGTGTTGGCACATACAGCATCAGAGGGCAGTGTGTTCTTGTCTTCTCTGAAGGATGAGTTGTGTTGGCACATACAGCATCAGAGGGCAGTGTGTTCTTGTCTTCCCTGAAGGATGAGTTGTGTTGGCACATACAGCATCAGAGGGCAGTGTGTTCTTGTCTTCTCTGAAGGATGAGTTGTGTTGGCACATACAGCATCAGAGGGCAGTGTGTTCTTGTCTTCCCTGAAGGATGAGTTGTGTTGGCACATACAGCATCAGGGGGCAGTGTGTTCTTGTCTTCTCTGAAGGATGAGTTGTGTTGGCACATACAGCATCAGAGGACAGTGTGTTCTTGTCTTCTCTGAAGGATGAGTTGTGTTGGCACATACAGCATCAGAGGGCAGTGTGTTCTTGTCTTCTCTGAAGGATGAGTTGTGTTGGCACATACAGCATCAGGGGGCAGTGTGTTCTTGTCTTCTCTGAAGGATGAGTTGTGTTGGCACATACAGCATCAGGGGGCAGTGTGTTCTTGTCTTCTCTGAAGGATGAGTTGTGTTGGCACATACAGCATCAGGGGGCAATGTGTTCTTGTCTTCTCTGAAGGATGAGTTGTGTTGGCACATACAGCATCAGAGGGCAGTGTGTTCTTGTCTTCTCTGAAGGATGAGTTGTGTTGGCACATACAGCATCAGAGGGCAGTGTGTTCTTGTCTTCTCTGAAGGATGAGTTGTGTTGGCACATACAGCATCAGAGGGCAGTGTGTTCTTGTCTTCCCTGAAGGATGAGTTGTGTTGGCACACAGCATCAGGGGGCAGTGTGTTCTTGTCTTCCCTGAAGGATGAGTTGTGTTGGCACACAGCATCAGGGGGCAGTGTGTTCTTGTCTTCTCTGAATGCTGCCAAAAAAATCCTTTATAATTATTCGTATTTCATCCTTGTCCTTCTGAGTTTCTGTCTCTATGTTGGTTGGGTTACATTATATATATATATATATATATATATATATATATATATATATATATATATATTTTTTTTTTATTTTTTTTTATTAACACATCGGCCGATTCCCACCAAGGCAGGGTGGCCCGAAAAAGAAAAACTTTCATCATCATTCACTCCATCACTGTCTTGCCAGAAGGGTGCTTTACACTACAGTTATAAAACTGCAACATTAACACCCCTCCTTCAGAGTGCCGGCACTGTACTTCCCATCTCCAGAACTCAAGTCCGGCCTGCCGGTTTCCCTGAATCCCTTCATAAATGTTACTTTGCTCACACTCCAACAGCACGTCAAGTATTAAAAACCATATGCCTCCATTCACTCCTATCAAATACGCTCACACATGCTTGCTGGAAGTCCAAGCCCCTCGCACACAAAACTTCCTTTACCCCCTCCCTCCAACCTTTCCTAGGCCGACCCCTACCCCGCCTTCCCTCCACTACAGATTTATACACTCTCGAAGTCACTCTGTCTCGTTCCATTCTCTCTACATGTCCAAACCACCTCAACAACCCCAATGTCGTGCCTAATAGGTAAAACTGGTCAATTAGCAAGAACTCATCTAAAATTAAGTCTTTTCTAAAATTTTCTTTAATACGTTTAAATACATATTTTTTTCATTTATGTTGATGTAATTTTTTTTCATTTTGAACCAAAAGAATCTTAGAAAACTTACCTAACCTTATTATAACAAGCGAAATTTAATTTAGCCTAACCCAACTAAATATATTTTAGATACTTTTACAATAATTTAATAATAAACAAATACAATGAAATATATTTTTTTCGTTAGGTATAGAATTATTTTTGTGAAATTATTGCATACACAAATTTTTGCTTGTCTTATATGACAAGAAGAGCGTTGATATTTAAGCCAAAATCGCAAGTTTTACCTAATCGGCACGAAATATATATATATATATATATATATATATATATATATATATATATATATATATATATATATATATATATATATATATATATATATATATATATATACTGCAAAACAAAAGAGCCGTAGATTAATGGATAAGTGTAACATCGCTTTATATGCAGACAAATACATGTGATAACTGCTTCTGTGACCCACATAATAATATCAGTAAAACATCATAAGTCAGTAAGTCAACCACATTAAAGCAGTTTTATATACATCATTAATTTGTATGCGTGTACAAGGTGATATTTAAACATCGAGAGCAAGGAGACCTAGCAAGACGTCAGCGGTCTGACCTTCAACTATCTTCCAGGTGTCTCAGTGTACTCTAAACTTTACTTTAATACCCGTTTTTAGGCATCTTTAATATATGTCAGTGTATTAATAAAGGCACTGGTTGGTGGTACGTCTACAAGTAAAGATACCCAGATGTTGCACATGTCTAATTCTTCTTGTCAATATTGCATACCACTGATATACAACTTGAGACACATCAACACCATGGAGTCTTGTTACAGAGAACATCACCACAACCTACTTGCTAGCTCCTGGCCCAACTCTTGGGCATGACCTACTTCCACTGGGGAATTCCGCCTACCAGTGACAATGCCTTCACCTGCTGCACCTCATCTGACTCCAGTATATAAGCGCCACTCTTCCTGCCTGTTCTTCAGATTCTTCAAGACTACGGTGTTCATCACCTAGGCTGAGGGAATGACTACCTTGTCTTCCACTGTCTTCACTTTATGTTCATGTATTGTATTGATAAAAGCCACTAGAGGGCGAAACGTCTACAAGGTACCCAGATGATGCACATGTGTCTAATTCATCGTCATTAATAACGTCTTTAATAACCCTAATTTATGCAATAGGCTTAAATCCTAATAAAGTTGGTGCCCAAAGTTCCCCGGCTACAACTTAGTGACCTGCATGTCCTCTGCTTGTACTCCAAACAATAGACTGAGAGCAGCGAGGCGTGAGCCTAGTGAGCCTAGGGTAGCTACCAATTGCTGATACTTGACATAATGGTGGTCGTCATCCCATCTGACTGCCTATAATGACGCTGGGATTCAAATTACAGAGTTTGGCTTGTACTGAGACTCACTTGTATCTCCACATGTGTAGAAACTCAGCAGGTACGCAACTCAGTACGCTGCTGCTGCTGCTGTTACTGCTGCTGCTGTTACTGCTGCTGCTGTTACAGATGCTGCTGTTGCTGCTGCACCTGTTGCTGATGCTGCTGTTGCTGCTGCTCCTGTTGTTGTTGCTTTTGCTGCTGCTGCTGTTGTTCCTTTTGCTGCTGCTCCTGTTGCTGCTGCTGCTGTTACTGCTGCTGCTGTTACTGATGCTGCTGTTGCTGCTGCACCTGTTGTTGTTGCTTTTGCTGCTGCTCCTGTTGCTGATGCTCCTATTGCTGCTGTTGCTTTTGCTGCTGCTGCTGTTGTTGCTGTTGCTTTTGATGCTACTGCTGTTGTTGCTGCTTTTGCTGATGTTACTGCTACTGTTGTTGCTGCTGCTGTTGTTGTTGTTGCTGCTGTTGTTGTTCCTCTTCCTCCACCTCCTGATGATCTCGCTAATTTTCGCTTCTTCCTTTTGTTGCTGCTGCAAAATTCTTCCTCTTTCTCTAGTTCTTGTTGATTGTGCCGCTATTTTCCTTTCTCTTCCTCCTGGTCATTGTGTTGCCTCCTGCTCCTCCTGCCTCACCTGCGCCCGGGATAAGGAGCAGCGGTGATGATTGGGAAACTCCCGAGAGCAATTAGGAATTAGCGATGCGTTGAGGAATTAGTCGTGCATTGAGAAACTGATAAATGTTGAGAAGGAGACAACACCAGTCATGACCTCCTCTGTCTCTCACTCTGTCTGTCACCCTGTCTGTTACTCTGTTTGTCCCTCTGTCCCTCCATCCCTCTGTCCCTCTCTCCTTCTGCCCTTCCCTCCATCTGTCCCTCCATCCCTCTATCCCTCCTTCCCACTGTCTATCCCTCACTCCTTCTGTCCCTCTGTCTATTCTTCCGTCTGTCTATCTGTCTCTTTGTGGCATGCTAAGAATGTTACAGTTTATTCGGGGTATGTCACACACCAATATAGACATGCCTCCTGACCAGCCAACCAGGTTGTTAAGGGATTAACGATCAAAGGATCCCCGTCGTTATACCAGTACCTCGGTTCAACCAATCAATTACAAGGAAACAGACCAAAGCTGTGAAACGATGTGGTACACTTGTGGAAACAACTGTGGCAGACTTACCTTCCCTGCTGGTCCTCACGGGTTGCCTTGTCTTGTGCTTACATTTGTGTCATTGATCACTTACAGTAATGCGATCACCACTTGGGAACAAGTGGTGATCGCATTACTGTAAGTTGCAGGCCATATCACAACCAGTGTATAATACCCTCCATCCCTATGTCGGTCCCTTCATCCCTATGTCGGTCCCTCCATCCCTATGTCGGTCCCTCCATCTCTATGTCGGTCCCTCCATCCCTATGTCGGTCCCTCCATCCCTATGTCGGTCCCTCCATCTCTATGTCGGTCCCTCCATCCCTATGTCGGTCCCTCCATCCCTATGTCGGTCCCTCCATCTCTATGTCGGTCCCTCCATCCCTATGACGGTCAATCAATCCCTGTCAGCACCTCCATCCCTTTGTCGTTCTCTCCATCTCTCTGTCTGTCCCTCCATCCCTCTGTTAGTGGGACGGATTGTGAAGGACTTGCCTAGTATGGGCCAACAGGCCTGCTGCAGTGTTCCTCCTTTCTTATGTTCTTATGTCCCTCCATCCCTCAGTCTGTCCCTCCATCTGTCTGTCCCTCCATCCCTATGTCGGTCCCTCAATCCCTCTGTCCCTCCGTCCCTCTGTCTGTTCCTCCATCCCACTGCCAGTCCCTCCATTCCTATGTCGATCCCTCCAACCATTGCTACCACCATTACCATCACCACCACTACCACCACCATTACCACCACTACCACCACCGTCACTACCACCATTACCACTACCACCACTACCACTATTACTACCACCATTACTACCACCACTACCACCACCATTACCACCACCACTGCCACCACCACTACCACCACCACTACCATTACTACTACCACTACTACCACCACTACCACCACCACAACTACCACCACTACCACGACCTGCTACAATCTTCACAGTAATGCATCTGGTTAACTTCAGTTCTTTTAATCCAATTTTCCTAACGGGATGAGACGTCTTCTGTTATTATGTTCATGTATGTGATTATCATGTTCATGTCTGTGACTATCATGTTCATGTCTATGACTGTCATGTTCATGTCTGTGAATATCATGTTCATGTCTTTGACTATCATGTTCATGTCTTTGACTATCATGTTCATGTCTGTGACTATCATGTTCATGTTTGTGACTATCATGTTCATGTCTGTGACTATTATGTTCATGTCTGTGACTATCATGTTCATGTCTGTGACTATCATTTTCATGTCTGTGACTATTATTTCATGTCTGTGAGTATCATGTTCATGTCTGTGATTATTATTTTCATGTCTAGTGAAGAGTATCATGTTCATGTCTGAGATTATCTTTGTTCATGTCAGGACTAATTATGTTCATGTCTGTGAGTATCATATTTCGTCTGTTCAGAAGTATTTAGACCACGAAGTTTTGATCACAACAGAGAGTTATATTGACACAGGAACAGAGATTATATAGACACAGGAACAGAGAGTTATATTGACACAGGAACAGAGAGTTAAATAGACACAGGAACAGAGAGTTATATAGACACAGGAACAGAGAGTTATATAGACACAGGAACAGAGAGTTATATTGACACAGGAACAGAGAGTTATATTGACACAGGAACAGAGAGTTATATAGACACAGGAACAGAGAGTTATATAGACACAGGAACAGAGAGTTATATGACACAGGAACAAGAGTTATATAGACACAGGAACAGAGAGTTATATTGACACAGGAACAGAGAGTTATATAGACACAGGAACAGAGAGTTATATTGACACAGGAACAGAGAGTTATATAGACACAGGAACAGAGAGTTATATAGACACAGGAACAGAGAGTTATATTGACACAGGAACACAGATATATATAGACACAGGAACAGAGAGTTATATTGACACAGGAACAGAGAGTTATATTGACACAGGAACAGAGAGTTATATTGACACAGGAACAGAGAGTTATATAGACACAGGAACAGAGAGTTATATAGACACAGGAACAGAGAGTTATATTGACACAGGAACAGAGAGTTATATTGACACAGGAACAGAGAGTTATATAGACACAGGAACAGAGAGTTATATTGACACAGGAACAGAGAGTTATATTGACACAGGAACAGAGAGTTATATTGACACAGGAACAGAGAGTTATATAGACACAGGAACAGAGAGTTATATAGACACAGGAACAGAGAGTTATATTGACACAGGAACAGAGAGTTATATAGACACAGGAACAGAGAGTTATATAGACACAGGAACAGAGAGTTATATAGACACAGGAACAGAGAGTTATATAGACACAGGAACAGAGAGTTATATAGACACAGGAACAGAGAGTTATATAGACACAGGAACAGAGAGTTATATAGACACAGGAACAGAGAGTTATATAGACACAGGAACAGAGAGTTATATAGACACAGGAACAGAGAGTTATATAGACACAGGAACAGAGAGTTATATAGACACAGGAACAGAGAGTTATATAGACACAGGAACAGAGAGTTATATTGACACAGGAACAGAGAGTTATATAGACACAGGAACAGAGAGTTATATAGACACAGGAACAGAGAGTTATATAGACACAGGAACAGAGAGTTATATTGACACAGTATGAGCGAGTATTAAATGTGTACTTCCTTTAAACTGTGTGTGTATATGTGTGTTTGTGTGTGTATGTGTGTATGTGTGTGTGTGTGTGTGTATGTGTGTATGTGTGTGTGTGTGTGTATGTGTGTTGTGTGTGTGTGTGTGTATGTGTGTATGTGTGTGTGTGATGTGTGTATGTGTGTGTGTGTGTATGTGTGTGTGTGTGTATGTGTGTGTGTGTGTGTGTGTATGTGTGTATGTGTGTGTGTGTGTGTGTGTGTACTCACCTATTTGGCTCCTGGCCCCGGGGTGTGTGTGTGTGTGTGTGTGAGAGGAGAGAAGATATCACTGACGCAGGATGTCTTCAACAATATATCTGATCACTAACACCAGAAATTGAAACTGATAAAGCTGCAGGTTTCCTTTACAAGAAAACAATCGCGCCAAGAAGAAATTTAAGGTTTAAAATTGTTCATTAAAATGCAATAAAGAGATGTAGTAATGACCGACTAGATTAATCAGGGAGGAGACGTTCAATCAGACGAGAATAAGTGTTGCTTACCACCCTTATTATTATACACTGACAGTCTGATGGCACTGCTTGTTATTAGCTGCCAGAAGCACCTACTGTGTGTGTGTGTGTGTGTGTGTGTGTGTGTGTGTGTGTGTGTGCGTGAGATTCAATATTTTATTGGTCTATCATAATAATGGCTAACCTTCTCTCTCATTATTATTCTCAAACTTCGCAATAATATTTGCTCTCACAACTTGGTTCCAGAAATGAGTCTCTCCTCAAGCAATATTTGCAAAGCAATATTTCTCATAATTTTCTTGACATTAATAATTCCACAGTAACAAGTTGTGTCGTCCTGTCATCTCACTTGACATGTATTATATATAGTCTCTATTTCTCAACACTACTGATATTGACCCTTGATGCTTCTTCCTGTGACACTATGCTGATATTGACCCTTGATGCTTCTTCCTGTGACACTATGTTGATATTGACCCTTGATGCTTCTTCCTGTGACACTATGTTGATATTGACCCTTGATGCTTCTTCCTGTGACACTATGTTGATATTGACCCTTGATGCTTATTCCTGTGACACTATGTTGATATTGACCCTTGATGCTTCTTCCTGTGACACTATGTTGATATTGACCCTTGATGCTTCTTCCTGTGACACTATGTTGATATTGACCCTTGATGCTTCTTCGTGTGAAACTACTCTGCTGACCTTAATGCTTATTTTCTCATATTCCTCTTATATCTTTAAAAACAATCCTTAATTCACTGCATTGGGTTCCTTCAAAATTCAATTCACTACAGTTAGCAATTCATTTTGTTTCAAGATACTGGGTAACTGTGTGTTTCAAGACACTGGGTAACTGTGTGTTTCAAGACACTGGGTAACTGTGTGTTTCCAGACACTGGGTAACCGTGTGTTTCAAGACACTGGGTAACTGTGTGTTTCAAGACACTGGGTAACTGTGTGTTTCAAGACACTGGGTAACTGTGTGTTTCAAGACACTGGGTAACCGTGTGTTTAAGACACTGGGTAACCTGTGTGTTTCAAGACACTGGGTAACTGTGTAGCTGTTTTAAGACACTGGGTAACCGTGTGTTTCAAGACACTGGGTAACTGTGTGTTTCAAGACACTGGGTAACTGTTTGTTTCAAGACACTGGGTAACTGTGTGTTTCAAGACACTGGGTAACTGTGTGTTTCAAGACACTGGGTAACTGTGTGTTTTAAGACACTGGGTAACCGTGTGTTTCAAGACACTGGGTAACCGTGTGTTTCAAGACACTGTGTAACTGTGGATTTCAAGACACTGGGTAACTGTGTGTTTCAAGACACTGGGTAACTGTGTGTTTCAAGACACTGGGTAACTGTGTATTTCAAGACACTGGGTAACTGTGTGTTTTAAGACACTGGGTAACCGTGTGTTTCAAGACACTGGGTAACTGTGTGTTTCAAGACACTGGGTAACTGTGTGTTTCAAGACACTGGGTAACTGTGTGTTTCAAGACACTGGGTAACTGTGTGTTTCAAGACACTGGGTAACTGTTTGTTTCAAGACACTGGGTAACTGTGTGTTTCAAGACACCGGGTAACTGTGTGTTTCAAGACACTGGGTAACTGTGTTTCAAGACACCGGGTAACTGTGTGTTTCAAGACACCGGGTAACTGTGTGTTTCAAGACACTGGGTAACTGTGTGTTTCAAGACACCGGGTAACTGTGTGTTTCAAGACACCGGGTAACTGTGACTGTGAAAGAGCAAATTATTTATACAATATCATAAAACCAAATTGCTTATCAGGTGGGGATTGAACCCTTGACAAGTGAGTCCTAAAACTGCAGTTCAGAAGATTTGCAGGACTCGCTCGCCACGAGTTCAATCCCCGCCCGTTCCCTGGTTTGTTTGCAATCGTGTCATTACGAGTCAGGAAGCGACATATTACTTCTCTATTTAATCCACTTTTTAAGTTTCTTCTCCAAGTGTTATGGTTGCTGATCTTGTGAGACCAACTTGTGATTTGTGTGACCATTATCCATCTTATTTTGAATATTCCCGCTACGTTCAACATTTTGTTTTATTTATATGAATTGTAACTTATTGCAATGAAACTGAAGCGTTAATGCAGAATTAAGTTTCTATGAAAACATTTATAAAACTCCGAGGTGATACTGTAAATAGACTGAAGATTCACACTTGATATCTCACAAGACTGAAGATTCACACTTGATATCTCACGAGACTGAAGATTCACACTTGATATCTCACAAGACTGAAGATTCACACTTGATATCTCACAAGACTGAAGATTCACACTTGATATCTCACAAGACTGAAGATTCACACTTGATATCTCACAAGACTGAAGATTCACACTTGTCATGTAGGGGGGTAAGGAATCTCGGGATAATTGGGGAATATATGAGTAGTGGGAGGGAGTAAAGGTAGGGCGTGAGTAGGCAGGAGAGGTGAGGTTGACAGGAGCGGAGGTAATGTGAGGTCACTGGTGACTACACCATCACTTCTCATTACCACTACACTACTCACCCTCTCTCTACCTAAAATAAAATATAATAAAATAAAGTATAAGCATAAAGAATAATACGGGGACAGTGAATATTACTATTCCACTCAAACACAGTTTATTTAAGTCCTTGTATAATAATATATTTGGGAACAGGAGAACACTATTGAGTTTAGATAAATGGGGATTGTACATATAAGCGGGGAGACAGGGAATACAATCAACTGACGAAACAGAATATAACTTACAATATAGTTCAGAGGACAGTTCACCACGGGAACTCAGTCACACTTCTAGCCACAGGTCCCAAGACCTGCTCCAACAGAACTCTGCCCAGTGTCTCCAACAGTCTCCTCCAGAGACTCTACAGCAGCTCTCTCCCAGAGCTCTGCACACCGGCAGCCGCTCTGTTAGAATCTCGTGCCCAGAGCTCTGCCCACAGGCCAGAGCTCTGCCCGAATGTCTCCAGCC
The DNA here is from genome assembly GCA_009830355.1 of Cherax destructor. Taxonomy (NCBI): domain Eukaryota; kingdom Metazoa; phylum Arthropoda; class Malacostraca; order Decapoda; family Parastacidae; genus Cherax; species Cherax destructor. Next base: position 101,003 of record WNWK01003108.1, on the reverse strand, counting down.
CAGAGCTCCGCACACAGGCCAGAGCTCCGCCAGAATCCTCCTCTCTAGTTGTTTCCTCGGCCTTATATGGTGCTCCAAGCATCCCCCCAATGAGGAGTGCACCATGTGCTTTGACCTGACGCTAGTCCAAAAGACAAAAGACCTGAGCCTTAATCCGAGAGGCGTGGTCTGACAGCTATTTACCAAGAGCAGGTGTGGCTGCTTAGGTAGACCTCACAGCACACTGACTACATCACACACTTGATATCTCACAAGACTGAAGATTCACACTTGATATCTCACAAGACTGAAGATTCACACTTGATATCTCACAAGACTGAAGATTCACACTTGATATCTCTCAAGACTGAAGATTCACACTTGATATCTCACAAGACTGAAGATTCACACTTGATATCTCACAAGACTGAAGATTCACACTTGATATCTCACAAGACTGAAGATTCACACTTGATATCTCTCAAGACTGAAGATTCACACTTGATATCTCACAAGACTGAAGATTCACACTTGATATCTCACAAGACTGAAGATTCACACTTGATATCTCACAAGACTGAAGATTCGCACTTGATATCTCTCAAGACTGAAGATTCACACTTGATATCTCACAAGACTGAAGATTCACACTTGATATCTCACGAGACTGAAGATTCACACTTGATATCTCACAAGACTGAAGATTCACACTTGATATCTCTCAAGACTGAAGATTCACACTTGATATCTCACAAGACTGAAGATTTACACTTGATATCTCACAAGACTGAAGATTCACACTTGATATCTCACAAGACTGAAGATTCACACTTGATATCTCACATATGTCTTCCTCCGGATCACTTACTTTATTACTATTCTTTATCCTTTGATTTTGTTTTAAATAGAAAGATTCTGAGAATGTAAAATAATGTGGCTTAATAAGATATTAGATTTGCTCATCATAATTTATCTTCCTAACTGGTTATTGTTGAGTATTCAGAGAGAGAGAGAGAGAGTCAGAGAGAGAGAGAGAGTCAGAGAGAGAGAGAGAGAGGGTCAGACAGAGAGAGAGAGAGAGAGATTCAGAGAGAGAGAGAGAGAGAGAGAGAGAGAGTTAGACAGAGAGAGAGAGAGAGAGAGGTAGTTGGGTCTTCATCAGACCTTATTAACTACATTAATATGTTAGATATTACAGAATTGTTTCATATAAAGTAGCATCACTTTGTAATTATAAATAATTAATTCTGTACTTTATATAATACCTAGATACAATCTCCCAAATTTCAGATATCTTATTAATTGAAAAAATCGGAACATTCCATAGATTTCAATCTCATCACGAAATTGTTTGCTTATATAGACGATACAAAGCGCGGATGTAGTCTCAGGATTTCAGTTATCTTAGTAACAATGAATAATTTGTCTTTTTGTATAGGTTGTTAGTAGACATGTGTCGAAATGTTGAATTTTTATATTAGATTTTGCCACCGAAGTGGCAAGTGTATGTGCAGCCTTTATCCACTCTGTGGAGGGCAGCCCAAGAACATGTGGATACACAAATACATAGAAACTAGTCACCAGAAGAGTTTACAGGAGCACACTTTGAACAATCTAAGAGTGTTCTAGTGTGTAGCCCTGTCTGTGTCCACACTAGTGTGTGGCCCTGTCTCTGTTCACACTAGTGTGTGGCTGTGTCTCTGTTCACACTAGTGTGTGGCCCTGTCTCTGTTCACACTAGTGTGTGGCCCTGTCTCTGTTCACACTAGTGTGTGGCCCTGTCTGTGTTCACACTAGTGTGTGGCCCTGTCTCTGTTCACACTAGTGTGTGGCCCTGTCTGTGTCCACACTAGTGTGTGGCTGTGTCTCTGTTCACACTAGTGTGTGGCCTGTCTGTGTCCACACTAGTGTGTGGCTGTGTCTCTGTTCACACTAGTGTGTGGCTGTGTCTCTGTCCACACTATTTTTTCATGCAGGTGGGATTTGCCTGTGACACTTATAGTTTAAGCTTAGTGCAGCAGTGAAGCCTGACAGCAGTTGGTATGACAAATAATTCATCTTTTAAAGCGAAAACCAAGTTATTAATAATTCTGGATAACGAAGATAAAAAACCCATCAGTGTAGATGATCTCTTATCATACTTGTGTTCAGTCTGTGAATTGTGTATTGAAGAACACTGTAATATTATTTAGGAGACGAGAGTGATACATGTATACTTGTGAGGTTACTTGCACCTGATTCACTTCATGAAGTCAAATATTATTAATGTGTAACAGTTATATGAATATTTTGAATTCTCTTGCCAATGGTTTTCTCAGTTCAGATAAGTGTATTCCAGTCTCTCTTATCAATTTATATCTATAACTTGTGTCAGTGGTTGATCAAGTGGAACTCAGCGCTGATGCCATATTGTTTATGATGGGATTAACATATGTAGTGTGAAAATTTAGAAGACTTTTTATGCGTTATGCTGGAATGTGTATTAGTCCATGTTGGAGGGTGTTGATCTGTGTGATATTCTTGGTGATAATAATGTTAGAGACAGTAACAGTAACAAAGACAGTAACAATGGTTCTTGTGCTGGTTTCTCTCGGGACTTTGAGAAGTCACAAATCCTACATAATTATCTTAGTGATGATAACTTTTCTCTATGATAAAGAAGTAGTTTACAGGCAATAATTGCCTAATTTTCGTAATATTACTTATAACTGACTTAACCTAACGACACCAGCAATATATAAAGTACTTTGAAGTATAAAGCCCAGTTTTCTTTAAGACTTTCACCAGATGGCACAAAAAAAAAAAAAGAGTTCCTCCTGGTTCTCTCCGTTCTCCTTACACCCGCCCCTCCTCTCTCTTTCTCTCTTTTACACCGGGGTTTACAAGGTTAGGTTAACGTTCGTAACTTTATTTACAAGCTAAGCGCTGTTACCTACATCTCTCTCTATTCTCTCTCTCTCTCTCTCTCTCTCTCTCTCTCTCTCTCTCTCTCTCTCCTTTGCCATTGTCTCTCCCTCCCACCATAATCACTGCCATCATACACGGATTACTGCATTCTTGAACGCGGCCAGTATTATGCCTTAACCGTGAAGTGCTTTCTCATGTCTGGATATTACAACTTTTTGTCTCAATGCAGGTCAGGGAGAGACCTGGGACGTAGGGCAGTTTTTTTCTTTTCAAGCTATGTTCCTAGGATGGAATTGGGAGTGTAGGATAGTCTCTAAGTTAGGCTCGTAGGATAGGCTTCCTACAGGTGGGATTACAGCTCCGTATTTAGTGCATCATTTTGAATGTAATAATCTTAGGACTCTTCTAGTTGAGAGCCGAAGAGGCACAATGTTTAGGGACTAGTTAATCCTAACAGAATTGAGTTTGGGGAGTAAGTATGAGAACACACTCTCTCTGCTAGAGCTACAACACACCCGTATAGACAGAGAGCTGGTATGGTGCTAGCCAGCCCGAGGCAGGAGAGGATCTTACTGTCTAGGCTCTTGTGGTGTTCTCTAAAAGCATGGAACGATCAGCCAGGCCGTCCACCCTGCCTCTGATGCCCCAGACAGCCCTAGCACCTAGTTAGTCACCCCGTACCAGCATGGTACACACATCCTGGCAAGTAATGACGAACCATGCCTAAGGTTAGCTATGATGACATGCAAGAAACTGATTTTGTGTGACGTACGTCGAATAGAATACGAATGTTCCTAAACAGAGGCTTAAATGAGCAGCAACTGTCAGAACATCCCCCCAATGAAAAGCAGGGGTGCCACTAGCACGTTGAGGGACAACACAATAAGTGTCAGGGGCCCAAGATTGTTCAACTGCCTCCCAGCATACATCAGGGGGATTACCAACAAACCCCTGGCTGTCTTCAAGCAGGCACTGGACAGGCACCTAAAGTCGGTACCTGACCAGCCATGCTGTGGTTCGTACGTTGGACTGCGTGCGGCCGGCAGTAACAGCCTGGTTGATCAGGCTCTGGTCCAACATGAGGCCTGGTCACAGACCGGGCCGCAGGGGCTGAGAGCCTAGGCTATTCCTTCTCAGAGTGGAAGTTCTAGCTAGGCCTCCTAATTTTGATTGTTTTTTCGTTTTTGTTTTATATCATTTCTCCCGTTAGATCATCTTACATATCCGTTGAGTCTTGTGTATTTCTGTCCTGTTGGATACCAGGGTGTCTACGCACAATGTTTTGAACAAACTTGAACACCAGATATTAACACATTATGAGGGACACTGTACGTATGGATTTCTTTTTTTTAACCTAACAGTACCTCGGATCTGGAGCATTAGACAGTTTTGTTGGTGAGTCTCGGGTCGTACACTCTGGAGTCACTCTAGGCTACTCATGAATGGCTGATTATTTACGTAAACAAAAGAGCTGAGCGAATAACGGGAGTTGAGTGGCGGTGCGCTGCGCCCGACATGTGCACCCTGGGTGCGCGCAGTTATCGTACATTGTCTCCCATGTTTGGCCTCAAAGTTCCATAATGACTCCAGCCTTGTCTAAGGTACCTTTGCTATTACAGTAATTAGTTATTATCCTGTTTGACCCTTTCTTGCTATCATACAAGTCACGCTGGTTAATATATACATTTAGAGGTGTACTTGGAGTATCTCTATCAGCTTATATGTACCGAGGGTTTAATACATTATCTGTAGTAGGCATCGAAGTATTGCTAATTTTGTACAGACGAGTTCCTGCCTTAATAACCCTTATGCAGTTGACAGACTTTCAATCACAGCAACAAACCTCTTGTGGTATTTTAGTTAACAGTAACTTCAACAGAACGATATAACAACTACTGAAAGGCAAAGACGAACTAATTAAAAAAAAATCATGACCACCAATCCATCTTTAACATATATGTATGAATTAATAAAAACCACACAATCCAGGTAATCCAGCCAAACCCATTATTAGATCCATAGGTTCAGTTTCCTATAAATTATCCAAATGGCTAGTAGATATGTTGAACCCAATTATTGGCAAAATTTCTAACTTTAATCTTAAAAATAATATTGATTTTAATGAACAGTGCAACTCCTCCTCCCTCCTCTGCTCCATCTAGAGGGCGTTTTGTTTCTGTGAGCGCTATGACGTCTCCTTGATTCTTTCATGCCACTCCTCACATTTATTTGTTATTCCATCTGCATTCGTATACCAAACCTTCAACTTCTTTTCTGAAACTGTGGTCTGGGGAGAACGAAGGGGTTGAGAGAGCGGGAGACCTGGCAGCTTTTGGGATGAGGGGGGTGGGGGCAGTGGTTACGGTGTGTGGGTTTTGGGTTAGTTTGTTCGGTTGCATTGGGGTTGTCGTGGTTGAGGTCCTTCTGTAGGTGGTTCTAAGGTTGTATTTGCTCTTCCTCCTGAGTCTGGGTTCTCCTGCTCATCTCTATCTTTGCCTCTCTTTCCTCCTTGCATCTCTGTACTTTCTCTTTCAGTTTATGCCTTTCTTCTTGTGTTCTGTCACAGTCGAGGTACACTCTCTGGTACTTTGGTATGTCCCTTAGTCGTGTTTTCTTCTGCAGGATCCTGTTTAGAGCCGATTCTGCCTTGAAAATTACTTTGACTGGCCGGATTTTTCCTCCTACAAACCCCCCTATTCTCAGAAAATGTGTCAACTAGGTCATGTCGTCCTCTCCTATTGCTTTCATGATACTTTTACTCGCTTTTTTCTTCCCCTGTATTCTTGTTTCATAAGTTTCCATTTTAACTTTCTGTAGCCTATAAACAAAAACTGACCTCTCCCTTTCAACTGAGTCGATTTAGTTGCCTCCTTTGCCTCTTTTGTATCTGATGTCCCTGTGCTCAGTGGTCTGCCATTTTCCCTTTTCAGCTTTTCCTGGGCACTGTGCTTATTAGGACCCTGCATACTACAGTCCTTATTTTCGGCCCACGGTGGTCTGATAGGCCTCGCTAAGTTACCAACTCCCTTTGTTCCCAGCTCCCGTTTGTTCCCTACAGTCCCCTCGTTTGTTCCCTACAGTCCCCTCGTTTGTTCCCTACAGTCCCCTCGTTTCTGA
>WNWK01003108.1:0-92500 GCA_009830355.1 Cherax destructor | reverse complement strand
AAGCTACAGTAGCACAGTTGTTGGAAGCTACAGTAGCACAGCTGTTGGAAGCTACAGTAACACAGGTGTTGGAAGCTAAAGAAACACAGGTGTTGGAAGCTACAGTAACACAGGTGTTGGAATCTACAGTAACACAGGTGTTGGAAGCTACAGTAACACAGGTTTGGAAGCTACAGAAACACAGGTGTTGGAAGCTACAGTAAAACAGGTGTTGGAAGCTACAGTAACACAGGTGTTGGAAACTACAGTAACACAGGTGTTGGAAGCTACAGTAACACACGTGTTGGAAGCTACAGTAACACAGGTGTTGGAACTACAGTAACACAGGTGTTGGAAGCTACAGTAACACAGGTGTTGGAAGCTACAGTAACACAGGTGTTGGAAGCTACAGTAACACAGCTGTTGGAAGCTACAGTAACACAGCTGTTGGAAGCTACAGTACCACAGCTGTTGGAAGCTACAGTAACACAGCTGTTGGAAGCTACAGTACCACAGCTGTTGGAAGCTACGGTAACACAGCTGTTGGAAGCTACATTAACACAGCTGTTGGAAGCTACAGTAACAGCTGTTGGAAGCTACAGTAACACAGCTGTTGGAAGCTTCAGTAGCACAGCTGTTGAAAGCTACAGTAGAACAGCTGTTGGAAGCTAGAGTAACACAGCTGTTGGAAGCTAGAGTAACACAGCTGTTGGAAGCTACAGTAGCACAGCTGTTGGAAGCTAGAGTAACACAGCTGTTGAAGCTACAGTAGCACAGCTGTTGGAAGCTAGAGTAACACAGCTGTTGGAAGCTACAGTAACACAGCTGTTGGAAGCTACAGTAGCACAGCTGTTGGAAGCTAGAGTAACACAGCTGTTGGAAGCTACAGTAGCACAGCTGTTGGAAGCTTAGCGTTGAGTAAGACACAGCTGTTGGAAGCTACAGTAGCACAGCTGTTGGAAGCTAGAGTACACAGCTGTTGGAAGCTAGAGTAGCACAGCTGTTGGAAGCTAGAGTAGCACAGCTGTTGGAAGCTACAGTAAGCACAGCTGTTGGAAGCTCAGTAACACAGCTGTTGGAAGCTACAGTCACAGCTGTTGAAGCTAGAGACAGCTGTTGGAAGCTACAGTAGCACAGCTGTTGGAAGCTAGCAGTAACACAGCTGTTGGAAGCTAGAGTAGCACAGCTGTTGGAAGCTACAGTAACACAGCTGTTGGAAGCTACAGTAGCACAGCTGTTGGAAGCTACAGTAGCACAGCTGTTGGAAGCTACAGTAACACAGCTGTTGGAAGCTACAGTAACACAGGTGTTGGAAGCTACAGTAACACAGCTGTTGGAAGCTACAGCACAGCTGTTGGAAGCTAGAGTAGCACAGCTGTTGGAAGCTACAGTAACACAGCTGTTGGAACGACTAGAGTAGCACAGCTGTTGAAGCTACAGTACACAGCTGTTGGAAGCTACAGTAGCACAGCTGTTGGAAGCTAGAGTAACACAGCTGTTGGAAGCTAAGTAGCACAGCTGTTGGAAGCTACAGTAGCGCAGCTGTTGGAAGCTACAGTAGCACAGCTGTTGAAGTAATAGCACAGCTGTTGGAAGCTAAGTAGCACAGCTGTTGAGAAGCTACAGTACACAGCTGTTGAAGCTACAGTAGCACAGCTGTTGGAAGCTAGCAGTAGTCACAGCTGTTGGAAGCTAAGTAGCACAGCTGTTGAAGCTACAGTAGCACAGCTGTTGGAAGCTAAGTAGCACAGCTGTTGACTAGAGTAAAGCTGTTGGAAGCTAGAGACACAGCTGTTGGAAGCTACAGTAGCACAGCTGTTGGAAGCTACAGTAGCACAGTGTTGGAAGCTACAGAACACAGCTGTTGGAAGCTACAGTACACAGCTGTTGGAAGCTACAGTACACAGCTGTTGGAAGCTACAGTAGCACAGCTGTTGGAAGCTAGAGTAGCACAGCTGTTGGAAGCTACAGTAGCACAGCTGTTGGAAGCTACAGTAGCACAGCTGTTGGAAGCTACAGTACACAGCTGTTGGAAGCTAGTAGCACAGCTGTTGGAAGCTACAGTAGCACAGCTGTTGGAAGCTACAGTAGCACAGCTGTTGGAAGCTAGAGTAGCACAGCTGTTGGAAGCTACAGTAGCACAGCTGTTGGAAGCTACAGTAGCACAGCTGTTGGAAGCTACAGTAGCACAGCTGTTGGAAGCTAGAGTAGCACAGCTGTTGGAAGCTACAGTAGCACAGCTGTTGAAGCTACAGTAGCACAGCTGTTGGAAGCTACAGTAGCACAGCTGTTGGAAGCTACAGTAGCACAGCTGTTGGAAGCTACAGTAGCACAGCTGTTGGAAGCTAGAGTAACACAGCTGTTGGAAGCTACAGTAGCACAGCTGTTGGAAGCTAGAGTAACACAGCTGTTGGAAGCTAGAGTAGCACAGCTGTTGGAAGCTAGAGTAGCACAGCTGTTGGAAGCTAGAGTAGCACAGCTGTTGGAAGCTAGAGTAGCACAGCTGTTGGAAGCTACAGTAGCACAGCTGTTGGAAGCTAGAGTAACACAGCTGTTGGAAGCTACAGTAGCACAGCTGTTGGAAGCTACAGTAGCACAGCTGTTGGAAGCTAGAGTAACACAGCTGTTGGAAGCTACGAGTAGCACAGCTGTTGGAAGCCAGTAACACAGCTGTTGGAAGCTAAGTAGCACAGCTGTTGGAAGCTACAGTAGCACAGCTGTTGGAAGCTACAGTACACAGCTGTTGGAAGCTAGAGTACACAGCTGTTGGAAGCTACAGTAACACAGCTGTTGGAAGCTACAGTAGCACAGCTGTTGGAAGCTACAGTAGCACAGCTGTTGGAAGCTACAGTAACACAGCTGTTGGAAGCTAGAGTAGCACAGCTGTTGGAAGCTACAGTAGCACAGCTGTTGGAAGCTACAGTAGCACAGCTGTTGGAAGCTAGAGTAACACAGCTGTTGGAAGCTACAGTAGCACAGCTGTTGGAAGCTACAGTAGCGCAGCTGTTGGAAGCTAAGAGACACAGCTGTTGGAAGCTACAGTAGCACAGCTGTTGGAAGCTACAGTAGCACAGCTGTTGGAAGCTACAGTAGCACAGCTGTTGGAAGCTACAGTAGCACAGCTGTTGGAAGCTAGAGTAGCACAGCTGTTGGAAGCTACAGTAGCACAGCTGTTGGAAGCTACAGTAGCACAGCTGTTGGAAGCTAGAGTAACACAGCTGTTGGAAGCTACAGTAGCACAGCTGTTGGAAGCTACAGTAGCACAGCTGTTGGAAGCTACAGTAGCACAGCTGTTGGAAGCTACAGTAGCACAGCTGTTGGAAGCTACAGTAGCACAGCTGTTGGAAGCTACAGTAGCACAGCTGTTGGAAGCTACAGTAGCACAGCTGTTGGAAGCTACAGTCACGTTGAGCACAGAGCAGCTGTTGGAAGCTACAGTAGCACAGCTGTTGGAAGCTACAGTAGCACAGCTGTTGGAAGCTACAGTAGCACAGCTGTTGGAAGCTAGAGAAGCGGGACAGCTGTTGGAAGCTACAGTAGCACAGCTGTTGGAAGCTACAGTAGCACAGCTGTTGGAAGCTACAGAAGCTAAGCACAGCTGTTGGAAGCTAGAGTAGCACAGCTGTTGGAAGCTACAGTAGCACAGCTGTTGGAAGCTAGAGTAGCACAGCTGTTGGAGAGTCTAGAGAGTCACAGCTGTGGAAGCGAGCAAGCTGTTGGAAGCTAAGAGTAGCACAGACAGCTTGGAAGCTAGAGTAGCACAGCTGTTGGAAGCTACAGTAGCACAGCTGTTGGAAGCTAGAGTAGCACAGCTGTTGGAAGCTAGAGTAACACAGCTGTTGGAAGCTAGAGTAGCACAGCTGTTGGAAGCTACAGTAGCACAGCTGTTGGAAGCTACAGTAGCACAGCTGTTGGAAGCTAGAGTAGCACAGCTGTTGGAAGCTACAGTAGCACAGCTGTTGGAAGCTAGAGTAGCACAGCTGTTGGAAGCTACAGTAGCACAGCTGTTGGAAGCTAGAGTAGCACAGCTGTTGGAAGCTACAGTAGCACAGCTGTTGGAAGCTACAGTAGCACAGCTGTTGGAAGCTACAGTAGCACAGCTGTTGGAAGCTAGAGTAGCACAGCTGTTGGAAGCTAGAGTAGCACAGCTGTTGGAAGCTACAGTAGCACAGCTGTTGGAAGCTACAGTAGCACAGCTGTTGGAAGCTACAGTAGCACAGCTGTTGGAAGCTAGAGTAGCACAGGTGTTGGAAGCTACAGTATCACAGCTGTTGGAAGCTACAGTAGCACAGCTGTTGGAAGCTACAGTAGCACAGCTGTTGGAAGCTACAGTAGCACAGCTGTTGGAAGCTACAGTAGCACAGCTGTTGGAAGCTACAGTAGCACAGCTGTTGGAAGCTAGAGTAGCACAGCTACACTATTTTCTTCATCATATAGTTTGTGTTTAATTTCCAATATACATATGCTGTATGTGTGTCTGTACTCACCTAATTCATCTAATTGGGGCTGTAGTCTTTGGCCCCCTAAACTGTACTCTGTCTGCGGTCTTCTCTGCTCTTCCCCGATCTTCATGACTTTGCTCTTGGTGGGGGATGAACTCCATGAGCCAGTTTCTGAACCATGCCTGCAGCCTGTTCAGATCCCTCTGTAGTCCTGCGTTATTCTAGTCCCATTTAATTCATCTCATCAACTTCACATCATCTGCAAACAGGGACACTTCTGAGTCTATTCCTTCCGTCATGTCGTTCACATATACCAGAAACATCACCGGTCCTAGGACTGACCCCTGTGGAACCCCGCTCATCACAGGTGCCCACTCTAACACTTTGCCTGATGCCTTCCCGTCAAGTATTCTTTGATCCAGTGCAGTGCCTTCCCTGTTATCCCTTCCATGTCCTCCAGCTTTGGCACTGTGTCAAAAGCCTTCTTACGCTCCTAGAAAACGCAATCTATCTACTCCTCTTTGTCTATTGCCTTACTGCTGTCACCTTGTCATAGAACTCAAGTAGGTGTGTGTGTGTGTGTGTGATCAAATGTCACTATAAACAATTTATGGATGTTAACAAAATTAAGTGTCAATTAGAATGAAAAGTGTTATAAAATTTGAAGAACAGATAATAAAGACCGATCTCGGGGAGATAATAAAGACCGATCTCGGGGAGATAATAAAGACCGATCTCGGGGAGATAATAAAGACCGATCTCGGAGAGATAATAAAGACCGATCTCGGAGAGATAATAAAGACCGATCTCGGAGAGATAATAAAGACCGATCTCGGAGAGATAATAAAGACCGATCTCGGAGAGATAATAAAGACTGATCTAGGGGAGATACTAAAGACCGATCTCGGAGAGATAATAAAGACCGATCTCGGGAGATAATAAAGACCGATCTCGGGGAGATATTAAAGGAGAAATAAAGAACACTTTAAAATGAAAGATATCTGGGTAATAAAAAAAACATAAATAATAACTAATAAAGAGAGAATTCGTGTTGATAACAGGAGGGAGGACCCCATAGAGGCAGATAACACCGCTCTCCTGGAGCTTGATAAAGCTCCTGGAGAGAGAAACGTTGCCACAAAATATTGTCCCATTAGTTGCAATTGTGACCTTTTTACTTCTAACATTATTGCAGTAAATGTTAGTGTGTTTGTGTAGAATTAGCTGAGTCCAAATTTGAAGTTGAAATTGATCCAGCAAGTCAGGATTTTTAGTTATTGGAAAACATATCATCTGAAGTCGTTTATTTATGAATGTTGTTCCATGGAAAGTTACAGCACAGGTAATATAATGAGTCATTAATAACTTATTAAATAACTTATTAAATGAGTCAATAATATCTTATTAAAGTAACTGATAAAGATATTAAACTGATAAAGAATGTTTCAAGATAAGCAAGTACAAATATTTGAGTACTTATTAATATTCCTCAGATATTTTGTTTCGTATATAATATACAGGAGAATAATTTTTTAAACTGCCTCTAAAATAGAGGCAGAATATTTGTTCATGTTAAGACCTTTTAAATACGGGTGTCCCGCGAGCGACCAGCTTACTGACGAGTGAGTAAATACTGACACATCCGCCTCACAAGACGGAGGTACCTGACTGTTGACCTGAGGTGAGGGACTGACACATCCGCCTCACAAGACGTAGGTACCTGACTGTTGACCTGAGGTGAGGGACTGACACATCCGCCTCACAAGACGTAGGTACCTGACTGTTGACCTGAGGTGAGGGACTGACACAACCGCCTCACAAGACGTAGGTACCTGACTGTTGACCTGAGGTGAGGGACTGACACAACCGCCTCACAAGACGTAGGTACTTGACTGTTGACCTGAGGTGAGGGACTGACACATCCGCCACACCAGGTGAAGACGATTTTGCACCAGATAAAGGACAACTCCGGATTACTTACCAGAAATTAGTAAAAAAAATAATTTTACATTACTTGGCCACGAAATGATAAATACGGAAATTACTGTTCTATTACTGTTCAATTACTGTTAAATTACTGTTCAATTACTGTTAAATTACTGTTCAATTACTGTTCAGTTATTGTTCAATTGCTATTCGATTACTGTTTTGTAACACCGTTTTTTTAACCGACTTATAAGAGACTAACATTTATCTTTTTTATTACAGGTCTGTGATGTAGCCTGACGTAGCCGGTGAGAGGTAATCTCTACTACTACTATTGTTATTACTACTACTAGTAGTACTACTATTGTTATTACTACTACTAGTAGTACTACTAATGTTATTACTACTACTAGTAGTACTACTAGTAGTAGTACTAACTAGTAGTAGTACTACTAGTAGTACTACTACTAGTACTACTACTATTACTATTATTATTCTTACTATTATTATTCTTACTATTATTATTATTACTACCAGTACTACTATTACTACTTCGACTATTATTACTACTACTACTGTTACTACTACTAATATTACTACTACTATTACTACTACTGCTACTATTTCTGCTAATATTATTACTACTGTTATTACTACTACTACAATTACTACTACCACCACCACTACTACTACTACCACTACTACAACTATTACTACTACTACTACCATCACTACTACTACCATCACTACTACTAACACTACTACAACTATTACTACTAATATTACTCCTAGTACTACTACTACTACTACTCGAATCTCCCTTCCAACCTGTCATCTTCCTCCATCATACTCATCACCACTATTACCCACACACCATTAACATTACTCCACCACTACCATCCCCATCACCAATACTATCATCACCACCACCATCACCACTATCATCACCAATACTATCATCACCATCACCACCACCGTCACCACCACCATCACCACCACCACTGCCATCACCACCACCACTGCCATCACCACCACCACCACTGCTACCACCACCACCACTTCCACCACCAACACCAAAATAAAAACCACCACCATCACCACCACCATCATCACCAATATCACCATTACCACCACCATCATCACCAATATCACCATTACCACCACCATCATCACCAATATCACCATCACCACCGCTACTACCACTGTCAATATCACCATCACCACCACCACCATAACTATCACCACCACCATGATTATCACCACCACCATGATATTTATATACAAACATGGGACTGGAATTGTGTTCCTGGCATGCAGCAAGTCCTGCATAAAATGTTTATAAATATTTTATATATTTTATTTTAATAGAATAATTGTGGATGACAATAACATGTATAACATCATGTCGCTGCTGTGAGGCAGACTGTGTTCACGATGATGACAGGCATTCCCTCTCTGGATCATAACAATGATTTTCTTTAAAAGTAGTTTCTCAGGTACCCTTGGTTTATCAGATAAGCTTGTCGCTGAACTCTATCAAAAACTTGAGTAGCCAGTTTCCTCATGAGTCATGGGTGTGCGATCCTAGTGGAAAGAAATTGTATCATATCACCACGCCTTTGTTTTGGTTTATCTTCTTGGTCTCGTTGAAGCTGGCGGCACCAGCCCCTTCGGCGTATCAGTGGTATGGACCATTGTAAACCCACAAATGTAGTCCTGTGCGATGAGATTCACGTCTTTCCTGGGTAGCATGATGACTGTCCTATGTGACAGCTCATCTTGAGAGATGATATGTCCAACCATAATGTAAGTGTAGTCCAGCTGGAATGTTTGGCCATATCGTCATGTTTTTTTTTCCTGAAATTCCCCAGCCGGTGCTGACTGTCTTGTGTGTAAGATCTACTTGTGAAGGAATATTACGGCAGAGTCGGAAAATTATTGCCTTGCTGAATGTAGTGGCGGTTAATTTTGGTAGGAAGGGATGACACTGGATGATACTTGAGGTAGTGGTGAGTGTGGTTCAGGTGGATGATAATGATGGTGCTGGAGGTTGATGGTAATAAGTGGTGTTGGTGGTGTTTGGTTGATGGTGGTGTTGGTGGCAGCTGGTGCTGAAGGCAGCAGTGGTTGATGATAGAATTAAAACAAAACAAGAAGAAGTACCGTAGCAGTGGGAGGTACCGTAGAAGTGGGAGGTACCGTAGCAGTGGGAGGTACCGTAGCAGTGGGAGGTACCGTAGCAGTGGGAGGTACCGTAGAAGTGGGAGGTGGTAACGAGCATGACTAACAATATTATCTCAACATTCATAACTGTCTTCTTCTTAATTATGAAGTGTCAGAGTGATCTGCTGACATAACAGCAGCCCAACCTTCCTTCTAGTCTCTTCCTTCCTTCCTTCCCTCCAACCCTTCCTTCTTCCTTCCCTCGTATTCTCCGTTCCTTCCTCCTCCCTTTCTCATTCTCTCTTTCCTCTCTCATTTTCTCCTTTCTTCCTTTCCTCTATTATTCCCTCCTTCCATCTTCCCATATCTCCAACTCTCTCATTCCATCTCTCGGTGTCTTTTTATTTACTTTCTTTCCATCCTTCGTTTTTCCTTTCCATCTTCCTTCTTCCCACGCTCCTTAATAATAATAATAATAATAATAATAATAATAATAATAATAATAATAATAATAATAATAATATCTTTATTTACTACAAGTACATGTACATGGTATACAGGCCTAGCTGACATCAGTGACATACTAATATATAGAAAGTCCCTTGTTATGCTGAGCATTTCGGGCAGATTAGGTCAGTGTCCCAGGATGCGACTCACATCAGTCGACTAACACCCAGGTACCCATTTTACTGATGGGGAACATAGACAACAGGTGTAAAAAAACACGCCCAATATTTTTGCCTCCCCTCTTGCCTTCTCTCTCTCTCTCTCTCTCTCTCTCTCTCTCTCTCTCTCTCTCTCTCTCTCTCTCTCTCTCTCTCTCTCTCTCTCTCTCTCTCTCAGTCTACTGTGTCTGAGCCACTGTGTTCCTCCACCAGTGTACTTCCAGCAGTGTACTGTGTTCCACAGTGTACTGTGCTAGCAGTGTACTATGTTAAAGTGTACTGTGCCAGCAGTGTACTGTGCCAGCAGTGTACTGTGCCAGCAGTGTACTGTGTTAGCATTGTATTGTGCTAGCAGTGTACTGTACCAGCAGTGTACTGTGCTAGCAGTGTACTGTGCTAGCAGTGTACTGTACCAGCAGTGTACTGTGCTAGCAGTGTACTGTGCTAGCAGTGTACTGTGCTAGCAGTGTACTGTGCTAGCAGTGTACTGTGCCAGCAGTGTACTGTGCTAGCAGTGTACTGTGCTTGCAGTGTACTGTACCAGCAGTGTACTGTGTTAGCAGTGTACTGTGCTAGCAGTGTACTGTACCAGCAGTGTACTGTGTTAGCAGTGTACTGTGCTAGCAGCGTGCTGTGTTAGCATTGTATTGTGCTAGCAGCGTACTATGCTAGCAGTGTACTGTGCCAGCAGTGTACTGTGCTAGCAGTGTACTGTGCTAGCAGTGTGCTGTGTTAGCATTGTATTGTGCTAGCAGCGTACTATGCTAGCAGTGTACTATGCTAGCAGTGTACTGTGGTACGATGGTTAATTCCATCTTGTGGAGGTGTGGTACACGGTGGTTCAGTGCTCATCCGAACACGCACCCCCCACACACACGCACTCACTCACACACACGCACTCACTCACACACACACGCACTCACTCACACACACACACCTAGGCCTCGGTGGCCTAGTGGTAAAGCTCTCGCTTCACGCACGGAGGGCCCGGGTTCTATTCCCGACGGGGCGGAAACATTTTCGAAGTGTTTCCTTACACACACACACACACACTCACATACATACAACAGGCCTAGTGTCAAATCGACATGTGCCTAGGACAAAATAGTAACTAACTCACAAACACACACACACACACGCACTCACTCACACACAGTTGAGGCTGTTCATCTCTTGTCTTACTCTTGTTCCCCGCCACCAGCAGTTCTCTACGGGATCTTCAACTCATCTACCTCCCAAAAACTGCAAAGAAATAATTTTCCGAAGCATTTATTGGGAGAAAATACAAAATCCACGTCTGAGGAGAGGTACTTGGAAGATCCCTGTAGAGGTGAGGTAATGTAGATGCTTGTGAGGAGAGGTACTTGGTAGATCCCTGTAGAGGTGAGGTAATGTAGATGTGAGGAGAGGTACTTGAGATCCTGTAGGGTGAGGTAATGTAGATGCTTGTGAGGAGAGGTACTTGGTAGATCCCTGTAGAGGTGAGGTAATGTAGATGCTTGTGAGGAGAGGTACTTGGTAGATCCCTGTAGAGGTGAGGTAATGTAGACGCTTGTGAGGAGAGGTACTTGGTAGATCCCTGTAGAGGTGTTGTAATGTAGAAGCTTGTGAGGAGAGGTACGTGGTAGATCCCTGTAGAGGTGAGGTAATGTAGACGCTTGTGAGGAGATGTACTTGGTAGATCCCTGTAGAGGTGAGGTAATGTAGACACTTGTGAGGAGAGGTACTTGGTAGATCCCTGTAGAGGTGAGGTAATGTAGATGCTTGTGAGGAGAGGTACTTGGTAGATCCCTGTAGAGGTGAGGTAATGTAGAAGCTTGTGAGGAGAGGTACTTGGTAGATCCCTGTAGAGGTGAGGTAATGTAGACACTTTTGTGATTTATGTAGTGTTGTAGCATGTCATTTTCCTATACAAGAACATTGTCTGTGCTTCAGGTATGAACAAACGCTTCCCGAGTTATTACGTGTTCTTCGTTTTTAATTCTTTTTTTTTTTTAATTGCATTCTTTAGTGTTTATATTTTGTCTTAGTTGGTGCGAGTTTTCAGTGTTTAAGGATCTTTCTTGTTGTTCCTCGTTCCTTTTGTTTAGTAACATTACAAATTTTCTTGAGTTTTGTGCCGCTGAGATGTTGGTTACCATGTGACTGCTGCTGCTGTCTAGTGCTGCTGCTGCTGTCTAGTGCTGCTGCTGCTGTCTAGTGCTGCTGCTGCTGTCTAGTGCTGCTGCTGCACTTGCTGCTTTTAGTTGCACTGCACTTACTACTGTTAGTAACACCACACTGTTGTTAGTAACACCACACTGCTGTTAGTAACACCACACTGCTGTTAGTAACACCACACTGCTGTCAGTAACACCACACTGCTGTTAGTAACACCACACTGCTGTTAGTAACACCACACTGCTGTTAGTAACACCACACTGCTGTCAGTAACACCACACTGCTGTCAGTAACACCACACTGCTGTTAGTAACACCACACTGCTGTTAGTAACACCACACTGCTGTCAGTAACACCTCACTTACTGCTGTTAATCATAGTAAGGTTTAAATATAGTAAAGTATGTTGGAAAGTTTTAAAATTAAACCATCCTGACATCCAGGGTTTATTTACATCTACAGTAAATAAATTAATCACATATGCAACACTTGGGTATCTTTATTGAGGAAACGTTTCGCCACACAGTGGCTTCATCAGTCCAATACAAAGTTGAAAGGTGTAAGGAGAGGAGGAGTTTGAGGTAATCAGTCCCTCGGCCTGGAGTCCATGTTGTCAGTCCATCAAGATGGACTGATGAAGCCACTGTGTGGCGAAACGTTTCCTCAATAAAGATACCCAAGTGTTGCATATGTGTCTAATTTATCAACTTGTCGGTTCTCTGAACCATTCATCTACATCACAGTAAGAGTCGTCGTACAGAGTGGCTGCTGCGTCTGATGTCCACTGCGTCGTACAGAGTGGCTGCTGCGTCTGATGTCCACTGCGTCGTACAGAGTGGCTGCTGCGTCTGATGTCCACTGCGTCGTACAGAGTGGCTGCTGCGTCTGATGTCCACTGCGTCGTACAGAGTGGCTGCTGCGTCTGATGTCCACTGCGTCGTACAGAGTGGCTGCTGCGTCTGATGTCCACTGCGTCGTACAGAGTGGCTGCTGCGTCTGATGTCCACTGCGTCGTACAGAGTGGCTGCTGCGTCTGATGTCCACTGCGTCGTACAGAGTGGCTGCTGCGTCTGATGTCCACTGCGTCGTACAGAGTGGCTGCTGCGTCTGATGTCCACTGCGTCGTACAGAGTGGCTGCTGCGTCTGATGTCCACTGCGTCGTACAGAGTGGCTGCTGCGTCTGATGTCCACTGCGTCGTACAGAGTGGCTGCTGCGTCTGATGTCCACTGCGTCGTACAGAGTGGCTGCTGCGTCTGATGTCCACTGCGTCGTACAGAGTGGCTGCTGCGTCTGATGTCCACTGCGTCGTACAGAGTGGCTGCTGCGTCTGATGTCCACTGCGTCGTACAGAGTGGCTGCTGCGTCTGATGTCCACTGCGTCGTACAGAGTGGCTGCTGCGTCTGATGTCCACTGCGTCGTACAGATTGGCTGCTGCGTCTGATGTCCACTGCGTCGTACAGAGTGGCTGCTGCGTCTGATGTCCACTGCGTCGTACAGAGTGGCTGCTGCGTCTGATGTCCACTGCTTCGAGAATTGCTCATCGCTTGTTTATGTGCATTTGTGAACTCTGAACTCAAATTGCTTTTGCATGAATAAGCTGCAACATTGCATGCAGTAGTCGACTCCCTCCTGTATCATGTTTTATAAAGTTATTGTCCTGGGTCTCAAATTGGGAAAGTCAGAACCTGGATAATGGTTCTTAAATGGCTCACAGAACCGACATGTTGATGAATAAGACACTTGTGTAACACTTGGCTGTCTTTATTGTGGAAAAGTTTCGTCAACCAGTGGCTTCTTCAGTCCAATACAGAGAAGGATGGTGGAAGATCAGAAGTTTGAGGTAATCAGTCCCTCAGTTTGGAGTCGATGTGATCAGTATTCAATCTTGATAAAAGTGCAGATTATGGTTAGGTCAGGTAATGTTTGTCAGGAAACAGGACAAGTGTTTCGAGACGCGAGTCTTTGTCATATGATGGCCCGCAGCTGGAGGTTTTAGTCATCTGACCGAGGCCTTCCACTGGCTTACCAGTCCACCGCTTTAAAAATTATGGTTATATTTATAACCATTAGGAATTACATGGAAATGTGCTGATTTTTTCTTGGTTTTGACATATAGATGACCAGGATGAGTTGCAGTGCTCTGCAGAGTGCAGTCTCTTGCTAATATAGCATAAACATATGTAGCAGCGATTGCAGGTAATTTATTATTAGGGATTTATATTCTTGACACACCACACAGTTTATTGATAGTCTTGTAAGTGATTTATTTCATCTCTGGAATGGTGAGTCTTGTGAGTGAGTGTTGGTCCAGTTGACT
Organism: Cherax destructor; assembly: GCA_009830355.1. Taxonomy (NCBI): domain Eukaryota; kingdom Metazoa; phylum Arthropoda; class Malacostraca; order Decapoda; family Parastacidae; genus Cherax; species Cherax destructor. Next base: position 78,846 of record WNWK01003108.1, on the reverse strand, counting down.
GACACAGTCACTATGTAACTTTACTCTCATAGTGGGAATGTTTCTCTGTGTCCACTGTGACGGCGGGGAATTCTTGGTTAATGTTTGGTCTGCTGCTCGCCTCGGATCAAACTTACCCCACTATTTATGACTATCATAGTCACCATCCTCGCTACATATAGTGACTACCACCACCACCATCATTACCACTATTATTAAAACCACTACCACCAAAACCACCACCTTTACATCTCCCTCCTCAGAACTTCACGTGTGACTGAGACACTAAATAGATGGGGGTTGCTTGCATCCTATTGCCAAGGCCACGACATGCTCACAGTAACAGCTGTGTCCACCTGGCCATTGAGGGCGACTGTACCCACACCAGTGTGGGAGTCGTCTATAAAAACCTGCATTTATGGTCACAGTGGTGGCCCATGCTAACCTCCCTATGGTGTATATAAATATACCTAGTTGGATGAATGTTATTAGAGCCAACTGGCCCAGTGGTTAACATACTGGGCTGTGTGTTTTACGACCCACTTGCCATAGGTTCAAACCCTCATCTGAGCCCTGATTGAAAAAGAGTTTATAAGGTTATATGTATGTATGTATTGGTGTATATTTCAATGTATAGTATAGTTCAAACTCAACATCCCTCACACCCTCCTCATGCTTCCCTCACACCCTCCTCATGCTTCCCTCACACCCTCCTCATGCTTCCCTCACACCCTCCTCATGCTTCCTCTCCTGTATAAAGGTTTCATAGCGTCTCTGATCTGATGGAGAAAACTTTACAAACATTCCATTTCTTGTGCGCGTAAACTAGGCCATTTATAACAACTTTTATATCTCACTGAGCTGGTAATGAAATATTAATGAAATCTCTTAGCTGAGGCTGGCTGGGTGCAACACTGTGTTGCAGGTCCATCCTGCTTGAGGCTGGCTGGGTGCAACACTGTGCTGCAGCACACTGCTGATGTATCAAATTTTTATTATAAAAAAATACTCCCTTCTACATGTGTCCCTCTTGTCTTAACTCTCTTGTTGCCCCCCCTCCCTTGGTACCTCTCTCCCCCCCTCCCTTCCCCCTCAACCTCCCCCTCCCTCCTCCCCTCCCTCTCCCCCACCCCCTCCCCCTCCCTCCTCCCCTCCCCTCTTCCTCATTCGTGTCTTCCGGGTTGAGTGTCGCGCCTGAGTGACCAATTAAATCTTAATATTATCCTGGGCACGTACATTATCCTGGGCATGTACATTATCCTGGACATGTACATTATCCTGGGCATGTACATTATCCTGGGCATGTACATTATCCTGGGCACGTACATTATCCTGGGCACGTACATTATCCTGGGCACGTACATTATCCTGGGCACATTAACCTGGGCATGTACATTATTCTGGGCACGTACATTATCCTGGGCACGTACATTATCCTGGGCACATTAACCTGGGCATGTACATTATCCTGGGCACGTACATTATCCTGGGCACATTAACCTGGGCATGTACATTATCCTGGGCACGTACATTATCCTGGGCACGTACATTATCCTGGGCACATTAACCTGGGCATGTACATTATCCTGGGCACGTACTTTATCCAGGACACGTACATTACTATGGACACGTACATTATCCTGGATATGTACATTATCCTGGGCAAGTACATTATCCTGGGCAAGTACATTATCCTGGGCACATACATTACCATGGACACGTACATTATCCTGGACACGTGCATTACCCTGGACTCGTACATTATCCTGGACACGTGCATTACCCTGGGCTCGTACATTATCCTGGACACGTACATTATCCTGGGAACGTACATTATCCTGGGCACGTACATTACCCTGGGCACGTACATTAAACTGAGCATGTACATTACCCTGGGCACGTATATTAAACTGAGCATGTACATTATCCTGGGCACGTACATTATCCTGGGCATGTACATTATTCTGGGCACGTACATTAGTCTGGGCACGCACATTATCCTGGGCACGTACATTATCCTGGGCACGTACATTAAACTGGACATGTACATTATACTGGACACGTACATTACCCTGGACGCGTAAATTATCCTGGACACGTACATTATCCTGGACACGTACATCATCCTGGACACATACATTATCCTGGACACGTACATTACCCTGGGCACGTACATTACCCTGGGTACATACATTACCCTGGACTCGTACATTATTCTGGGCATATACATTATTCTGGACATGTACATTATCCTGGACACGTACATTACCCTGGACACGTACATTACCCTGGACACGTACATCATCCTGGACACGTATATCATACTGGACACGTACATCATCCTGGACACGTACATCATCTTGGACACGTACATCATCCTGGACACGTACATCATCCTGGACACGTACATCATCCTGGACACGTACATCATCCTGGACACGTACATCATCCTGGACACGTACATCATCCTGGACACGTACATCATCCTGGACACGTACATCATCCTGGACACGTACATCATCCTGGACACGTACATCATCCTGGACACGTACATCATCCTGGACACGTACACGGCTCTCAGGCTGTAGTTGTATAATTAACCAGTGCAGGAAGACCACTACCAGTGTGACAGCTGCTGTTATTATTAACACTGACGAATTATTAATGTCTACCAAGTGACCCTTCTTAGTGAGTACCTTCCCTTCTTTCACTCCCTACCTCCCTCCCTCCACTCTCTTCCACCCTCCACTCCCTCTCTCCTTTCTTCCCTGTCTTCCTTCCTCCCTTCACCTCCTCTACTCCCTCTCTCCTTTCTTCCCTGTCTCCCTTCTTCAATACACTCCCACCTTCCTTTCTTCCATGTCTCCCTTCCTCCCTGCACTTCCCCTCTCCCTTTCTCCCTGAACTCACTCCCTCCACTCCCTCTTTCCCACCCTATTTCTTCCCCGTCCCTCTTCCTCCCTCTCTCTCCCCTCTCCCTCATTCCCTCTCCCCTCTCCCTCCCTCCCTCTCCCCTCTCCCTCCCTCAGAATTTTATTCACTATATAAATCTCAGTGAGTTTACCCGTATATCTGAGTGAAGACAAGAGTGTGGAAGACAGTCTTGCTCAGGGTCACCATGGAAGACAGTCTTGCTCAGGGTCACCATGGAAGACAGTCTTGCTCAGGGTCACCATGGAAGACAGTCTTGCTCAGGGTCACCATGGAATACAGTCTTGCTCAGGGTCACCATGGAAGACACTCTCACTCAGGGTCACCATGGAAGACAGTCTTGCTCAGGGTCACCATGGAAGACAGTCTTGCTCAGGGTCACCATGGAAGACACTCTCACTCAGGGTCACCATGGAAGACAGTCTTGCTCAGGGTCACCATGGAATACAGTCTTACTCAGGGTCACCATGGAAGACAGTCTTGCTCAGGGTCACCATGGAAGACACTCTCACTCAGGGTCACCATGGAAGACAATCTTGCTCAGGGTCACCATGGAAGACACTCTCACTCAGGGTCACCATGGAAAACAGTCTTGCTCAGGGTCACCATGGAAGACAGTATTACTCAGGGTCACCATGGAAGACAGTCTTGCTCAGGGTCACCATGGAAGACACTCTCACTCAGGGTCACCATGGAAGACAGTCTTACTCAGGGTCACCATTAAAGACAGTCTTGCTCAGGGTCACCATGGAAGACAGTCTTGTTCAGGGTCACCATGGAAGACAATCTTACTCAGGATCATCATGGAAGACAGTCTTACTAAGGGTCACCATGGAAGACAGTCTTACTCAGGGTCACCATGGAAGACAGTCTTACTCAGGGTCACCATGGAAGACAGTCTTGCTCAGGGTCACCATGGAAGACAGTCTCACTCAGGGTCACCATGGAAGACACTCACTCAGGGTCACCATGGAAGACAGTCTTGCTCAGGGTCACCATGGAAGACAGTCTCACTCAGGGTCACCATGGAAGACAGTCTCACTCAGGGTCACCATGGAAGACAGTCTCACTCAGGGTCACCATGGAAGACAGTCTTACTCAGGGTTACCATGGAAGACAGTCTCACTCAGGGTCACCATGGAAGACACTCTCACTCAGGGTCACCATGGAAGACACTCTCACTCAGGGTCACCATGGAAGACACTCTCACTCAGTGTCACCATGGAAGACACTCTTACTCAGGGTCACCATGGAAGACACTCTCACTCAGGGTCACCATGGAAGACACTCTCACTCAGGGTCACCATGGAAGACACTCTCACTCAGTGTCACCATGGAAGACACTCTCACTCAGTGTCATCATGGAAGACAGTCTTACTCAGTGTCACCATGGAAGACAGTCTTACTCAGGGTCATCATGGAAGACAATCTAACTCAGGGTCACCATGGAAAACAGTCTTGCTCATCTCCAGCTTAACTGGTATTGCACGTCTAGGGTGTTAACGAGTGGTTTCCGGCAGTAAGGCTTAACACAGTGCTAGGTTTCCGGTAATAAGGCTTAACACAGTGCTAGGTCTCCGGCAGTAAGGCTTAACACAGTGCTAGGTTTCCGGCAGTAAGGCTTAACAGTGCTAGGTTTCCGGCAGTAAGGCTTAACACAGTGCTAGGTTTCCGGAAGTAAGGCTTAACACAGTGCTAGGTTTCCGGCAGTAAGGCTTAACAGTGCTAGGTTTCCGGCAGTAAGGCTTAACACAGTGCTAGGTTTCCGGCAGTAAGGCTTAACACAGTGCTAGGTTTCCGGAAGTAAGGCTTAACACAGTGCTAGGTTTCCGGAAGTAAGGCTTAACACAGTGCTAGGTTTCTCCATAAAAGAATTTCCTGAAACCAAGTTCTCACCATTTCTCTTAATGTCAACATCTCTCGCTACGACACTGCGCTTTTAGGACGTAATCAGTTGAGAGTCGGTGTTGTTTCCCATGTAATTCAATATATTTACTCTAATTTATGACTTCAAATGATAAATTTAAAAAAAAAAAATCCACTAATTCTAACGTTAAAAAGAATAAATATTACTGACCTTTTTTTTTTTGTGATGAACTCAGAGAAAACTTATACAATCTCCTCATAATTGACTTTCGTCAACAAACGCTGTATCGGCCGTAAATAACAAACAGGAGCTATTAACAAAATGACGTCAGGAACCCACAACGGTGTCATTCTGGGAGTAAGAGAGGCTTCCAGCACTATCTTACAGCATCCATCAGTGGCTTCAACTATCTTACAGCATCCATCCCTGGCTTCAACTATCCTCTAGCTAAAGGTGGGGAGCAGGATAGTGTGGTGGGTCATGGTGGGGAGCAGCATTGTGTGGTGGGGGAGGAGAATAGTGTGGTGGGTGATGGTGGGTAGCAGTATAGTGTGGTGGGTGATGGTGGGAAGCAGGATAGTGGTGTGGGTCATGGTGGGGAATGAGGATAGTGTGGTGGGTCATAGTGGCGGAGGAGGATAGTGTGGTGGGTCATGGTGGCGGAGGAGGATAGTGTGGTGGGTCTTGGTGGCGGAGGAAGATAGTGGTGTGGGTCATGGTGGGGAATGAGGATAGTGTGGTGGGTCATGATACGGGAGAAGGAGAGTATGGTGGGTCATGGTGGGGGAGGAGGATAGTGTGGTGGGTCATAGTGGCAGAGGAGGATAGTGTGGTGGGTCATGGTGGCGGAGGAAGATAATGTGGTGGGTCATGGTGGGGCAGGGGGATAGTGTGGTGGGTCATGGTGAGGCAGGAGGATGTTGTGGTGGATAATGGTGGAGCAAGAGAATGTTGTGAGGGTCATGGTGGGGCAGGAGGATGGTGTGGTGGGTCATGGAAGGGGAGGTGGATGGTGTGGTGGGTCATGAAAGAGGTGGAGGATGGTGTGGTGGGTCATGGAAGGGGAGGAGGATGGTGTGGTGGGTCATGAAAGGGATGGATGATGGTGTGGTGGGTCATGGAAGGAGGAGGATGGTGTGGTGGGTCCTGGTGGGGAGGAGGATGGTGTGGTGGGTCATGGTGGGCAAGGAGGATGGAGTTGTGGGTCATGGTAGGGGAGGAAGATGGGGTGTTGGGTCATGGTGGGGAGGAGGATGGTGTGGTGGGTCATGGTTGTGCAGAAGGATGGTGTGGTGGGTCATGGTGGAGCAGGAGGATATTGTGGTGGGTCTTGGAGGGGCAGGAGGATGGTGTGGTGGGTCATGGTGGGGCAGGAGGATATTGTGGAGGGTCTTAGTAAGGCAGGAGGATGGTGTGATGGGTCATGGTGGGGCAGGAGGATATTGTGGTGGGTCTTCGTGGGGCAGGAGGATTGTGTGGTGGGTCATGGTGGGGCAGGAGGATTGTGTGGTGGGTCATGGAAGGGAAGGAGGATGGTCTGGTGGGTCCTGGTGGGGCAGCAGGATGTTGTGGTTGGTCATGGTGGGTCAGGAGGATGGTGTGGTGGGTCATTGTAGGGGTGGAGGATGGTGTGGTGGGTGATTGTGGTGATTAATATGGTGTGGTGGTTCATGGAAGGGAAGCAGAATGGTGTGGTGGGTCCTGGTGGGGAGGATGACGGTGTGGAGGGTCTTGGTGGGGCAGGAGGATGTTGTGGTGGGTCATGGGGGGCAGGAGAATGGTGTGGTGGGTCATGGTGGGGCAGGAAGATATTGTGGTGGGTCATGGAAGGGAAGGAGGATGGTGTGGTGGGTCTTGGTGGGGAGGAGGATAGTGTTGTGGGTCATGGTGGGGCAGCAGGATGTTGTGGTGTGTCATGGTGAGTCAGGAGAATGGTGTGGTGGGTCATGGTAGGGGAGGAGGATGGTGTAGTGGGTCATGGTGGGGATTAGGATGGTGTGGTGGGTCATGGAAGGGAAGGAGGATGGTGTGGTGGGTCCTGGTGGGGAGGAGGATGGTGTAGAGGGTCATGGTGGGGCAGCAGGATGTTGTGGTGGGTCATGGTGGGGCAGGAGAATGGTGTGGTGGGTCATAGTAGAGGAGGAGGATGGTGTGGTGGGTCATGGTGGGGATTAGGATGGTGTGGTGGGTCATAGTGGGGCAGGAGAATTGTGTGGTGGGTCATGGTTGGGCAGGAGGATATTGTGGTGGGTCATGGTGGGGGAGGAGGATGGTGTGGTGGGTCCTGATGGGGAGGAGGATGGTGTGGTGGGTCATGGTGGGGGAGGAGGATGGTGTGGTGGGTCCGGATGGGGAGGAGGATGGTGTGGTGGGTCATGGTGGAGAGCAGGATGGTGTGGTGGGTCATGGTGGAGAGCAAGATGGTGTGGTGGGTCATGGTGGGGAGGAGGATAGTGTGGTGAGTCATGGTGGGGAGGAGGATGGTGTGGTGAGTCATGGTGGGGAGGAGGATGGTGTGGTGGGTCATGGTGGGGAGGAGGGTGTGGTGGGTCATGGTGGGGAGGAGGATGGTGTGGTGGGTCATGGTAGAAAGGAGGATGGTGTGGTGGGTCATGGTGGGGAGGAGGATGGTGTGGTGAGTCATGGTGGGGAGGAGGATGGTGTGGTGAGTCATGGTGGGGAGGAGGATGGTGTGGTGAGTCATGGTGGGGAGGAGGATGGTGTGGTGAGTCATGGTGAGGAAGAGGATGGTGTGGTGAGTCATGGTGGGGAGGAGGATGGTGTGGTGGATCATGGTGGGGAGGAGGATAGTGTGGTGGGTCAGGGTGGGGAGGAGGATGGTGAGGTCACCAGGGAAAGATGATGCCTCACACCAGAGGGAAGGCAGTGGTGATGGCTGACACCAGAGGGAAGGCAGTGGTGATGCATCACACCAGAGGGAAGGCAGTGGTGATGCCTCACACCAGAGGGAAGGCAGTGGTGATGGCTGACACTAGAGGGAAGGCAGTGGTGATGCCTCACACCAGAGGGAAGGCAGTGGTGATGCCTCACACCAGAGGGAAGGCAGTGGTGATGGCTGACACCAGAGGGAAGGCAGTGGTGATGGCTGACACCAGAGGGAAGGCAGTGGTGATGCCTCACACCAGAGGGAAGGCAGTGGTGATGCCTCACACCAGAGGGAAGGCAGTGGTTGATGCCTCACACCAGAGGGAAGGCACAATACACTAAACACAGGGCCAAGAGCTGAGTCTCGACCCCTGCAACCACAATTAGGTGAGTACAGTACACAATGAAATGAGGGAAGCGCGACCCATGGTGACTCAGCATTTAGTGGAAGATATCAGCTGATCTACTCTTCATCGTCTTCCTCCTCTTACTCTTCCTCCTCCTCCTCCTCCTCCTCCTCTTACTCTTCCTCCTCCTCTTCCTCCTCCTCTTACTCTTCCCCTTACCTGCCACTGACTCCACAAACACAACATTTTGGTTAATCTTTATGAAGAAATGAAAGAGAGAGTCTTCTTGCCACTCTGAAACGTTGGTCAGGCACTCAGACACAGGCCTATTGATGCTTATACTGGTAGGTCTAGTTGGTTGCAAGTTATTGTGCCATAACTTTTAAGAAGAGATGGTTATAGAAAGTCTCTGGCAGAGTTTAGATTTTGCCACCGAAGTGGCTAGTTTATTGTGCGCCCCATATCCATCGTGTGGACGGTAGCACAAGAGAATATGGATACTTAAAAGGCCCAGGAACTAGGCCCCAAAAGGGTTAACAGGAGTACAATTGGATTTATATCTACAGTTCACTTATCTGTTACTAGCAAATTTAGGAAATTTGCTTAGTATATCTGGTATCTTATTTTCATTAATAAGATATCTTGACATGTCACATAGGTGGCAGAGAACTGCCAGAGTTGCAAAAATTGGTTGAGGAATCTAGAAGAGTGTTTAAAAGAACAAAAAAAAAAAAATAGGAAAAGGCAAGGTGATGAGAATAATCAGAAAAATTCTAGACAATGAATGATTGTATATCAGATAGGAGGGAGGGAGTATGGAGGGAGTAAATGAGTAAATCTGTCTGTGAGTAGGTCTGTGCTAGATGACTTCACTAGGACGAAGGTGGTTGTCACATCGAGGCAAAAAAAGAGCACTGTACCAGAGTAAGGCAGTGTCAACACTGTTATATGGGTGTGTAGTATGGGTGTGTAGCATGGGTGTGTAGTATGGGTGTGTAGCAAGGAGGAGACTGGAGGGGTCGTGCTTGAGGGTAATGTGTGGTGTGAATGTTATGCAAAGAATTAGGAGCATTGAGAACATTGGGGATTACCAAAAGTGTTCTTCAAAGGACCGGGGAGGGAACGTTGAGGTGGTTTGGCCATTGGAAGAAGATGGGCAAAAGAGAATTAAACGGAGGGTATATAAATCTGGAGTGGATAGGGATTATCCCAGAAAGGTTTGGAGGGAGGAAGGTAAAGGAGGCTTTAAGGGCTAGGGGCTTGAGAATCCAACAGGGTTTTGGTAGTCTGTTTGATTGGAGTGAGTGGAGATAGGTGATTTTTGTGACTATTAGTGCTGTTGGAGTGTGAGTAACGTAACATTTATGAAGTGAATCATAGTAAGTGTTTCCTCTTTTTCTTGAGAGGGGGGAGGGGGAAGGGGACGGGAGAGAGGGAGTTGAAGGGGGTCACCCAACATCGCAATGAATGACTACTAATGAATAACCAGAATACTGAGCGAGGACTCGAACCCCGCTCCTTGTACATACCCGATTCAACACCATAACCACAGCCACTGAGGCTACAATAGAGAACCATTGGATCAGAGTATCATGAGACCCGAGAACCATACAGCCAGAGGACCATGATGCCAGAGGACCATGGAGCCAAAGGATCATTGGACCAGAAAATAATGGAGCTAAAGAACAATGGGACCAGAGGACCATGGTACCAGAGGACAATAGGACTATAGGACCAGAAGACCATGGTACCAGAGGACAATAGGAATATAGGACCAGAAGACCATGGTACCAGAGGACTATAGGACCAGAAGACCATGGTACCAGAGGACAATAGGACCATGGGACCAGAGGACCTTGGTACCAGAGGACAATGGGACCATAAGAACAGAGGACCATGGTTCCAGAAGTCAGTGGGACCATGGGGACAGAGGACCATGGTACCAGAGGACAATAGAACCATGGGACCAAAAGACTATAGAGACAGTGAACCATGGTACCAGAGATCAATGGGACCAGAGGACCATTGAACTAAAGAACCATGGGGAAAGAGGACCATAGGGCAAGAGGAAAAGGGGACCATGGGATCAAAAGACCATGGTACCAAAAGGCAAAGGGGACAGAGGACCATGGTACCAGAGGACCATGGGACCAGAGGACCATGGGACCAGAGGACCATGAGACCAGAGGACCATGGGACCAGAGGACAATGAAACCAGAGGACCATAGGACCAGAGGACAATGGGACCAGAGGACCATGAGACCAGAAGACTATGGGACCAGAGGACAATGGGACCAGAGGACAATGAGACCAGAGGACCATGGGACCAGAGGACAATGGGACCAGAGGACCATGGGACCAGAGGACAATGAGACCAGAGGACCATGGGACCATAGGACCATGTGACCTGATGACATTGAGACCAGAGGACCATGGTACTAGAGGACCATGGGACCAGAGGACCATGTGACGTGAGGACATTGAGACCAGAGGACCATGAGACAAGAGGACCATGGGACCAGAGGACCATAGGACCAGAGGACAATGGGACCAGAGGACCATGGGACCAGAGGACAATGGGACCAGAGGACCATGGAACATGAGTATTATATAAAAATAATATACGAGCTTGATTATGATAAAATCCAATAGAGTTTCCATTATTTTCCTTCAGCAAACAAAGAGTTAGAGGCTGTAGTAGAAACAAGAGCTGGAGGCTGTAGTAGAAACAAGAGCTGGAGGCTGTAGTAGAAACAAGAGCTGGAGGCTGTAGTAGAAACAAGAGCTGGAGGCTGTAGTAGAAACAAGAGCTGGAGGCTGTAGTAGAAACAAGAGCTGGAGGCTGTAGTAGAAACAAGAGCTGGAGGCTGTAGTAGAAACAAGAGCTGGAGGCTGTAGTAGAAACAAGAGCTGGAGGCTGTAGTAGAAACAAGAGCTGGAGGCTGTAGTAGAAACAAGAGCTGGAGGCTGTAGTAGAAACAAGAGCTGGAGGCTGTAGTAGAAACAAGAGCTGGAGGCTGTAGTAGAAACAAGAGCTGGAGGCTGTAGTAGAAACAAGAGCTGGAGGCTGTAGTAGAAACAAGAGCTGGAGGCTGTAGTAGAAACAAGAGCTGGAGGCTGTAGTAGAAACAAGAGCTGGAGGCTGTAGTAGAAACAAGAGCTGAAGGCTGTAGTAGAAACAAGAGCTGGAGGCTGTAGTAGAAACAAGAGCTGGAGGCTGTAGTAGAAACAAGAGCTGGAGGCTGTAGTGGAAACAAGAGCTAAAGGCTGTAGTAGAAACAAGAGCTGGAGGCTGTAGTAGAAACAAGAGCTGGAGGCTGTAGTAGAAACAAGAGCTGGAGGCTGTAGTGGAAACAAGAGCTAAAGGCTGTAGTAGAAACAAGAGCTGGAGGCTGTAGTAGAAACAAAAGCTGGAGGCTGTAGTAGAAGCAAGAGCTGGAGGATGTAGTAGAAACAAAAGCTGGAGGCTGTAGTAGAAACAAGAGCTGGAGGCTGTAGTAGAAGCAAGAGCTAAAGGCTGTAGTAGAAACAAGAGCTGGAGGCTGTAGTAGAAACAAGAGCTGAAGGCTGTAGTAGAAACAAGAGCTGGAGGCTGTAGTAGAAACAAGAGCTGGAGGCTGTAGTAGAAACAAGAGCTAAAGGCTGTAGTAGAAACAAAAGCTGGAGGCTGTAGTAGAAACAAGAGCTGGAGGCTGTAGTAGAAACAAAAGCTAGAGGCTGTAGTAGAAACAAGAGGTGGAGGCTGTAGTAGAAGCAAGAGCTGGAGGCTGTAGAGAAACAAGAGCTGGAGGCTGTAGTAGAAACAAGAGCTAGAGCTGTAGTAGAAACAAGAGCTGGAGGCTGTAGTAGAAACAAGAGCTGGAGGCTGTAGTAGAAACAAGAGATAAAGGCTGTAGTAGAAACAAGAGCTGGAGGCTGTAGTAGAAACAAGAGCTGGAGGCTGTAGTAGAAACAAGAGATAAAGCTGTAGTAGAAACAAGAGCTGGAGGCTGTAGTAGAAACAAAAGCTGGAGGCTGTAGTAGAAACAAGAGCTGGAGGCTGTAGTAGAAACAAGAGCTGGAGGCTGTAGTAGAAACAAGAGCTGGAGGCTGTAGTAGAAGCAAGAGCTGGTTAGTAGAAACAAGAGCTGGAAGGCTGTAGTAGAAACAAGAGCTAAAGGCTGTAGTAGAAACAAGAGCTGGAGGCTGTAGTAGAAACAAGAGCTGGAGGCTGTAGTAGAAACAAGAGCTGGAGGCTGTAGTAGAAACAAGAGCTAAAGGCTGTAGTAGAAACAAAAGCTGGAGGCTGTAGTAGAAACAAGAGCTGGAGGCTGTAGTAGAAACAAAAGCTAGAGGCTGTAGTAGAAACAAGAGGTGGAGGCTGTAGTAGAAGCAAGAGCTGGAGGCTGTAGGAGAAACAAGAGCTGGAGGCTGTAGTGGAAACAAGAGCTAAAGGCTGTAGTAGAAACAAGAGCTGGAGGCTGTAGTAGAAACAAGAGCTGGAGGCTGTAGTAGAAACAAGAGATAAAGGCTGTAGTAGAAACAAGAGCTGGAGGCTGTAGTAGAAACAAGAGCTGGAGGCTGTAGTAGAAACAAGAGCTGGAGGCTGTAGTAGAAACAAGAGCTGGAGGCTGTAGTAGAAACAAGAGATAAAGCTGTAGTAGAAACAAGAGCTGGAGGCTGTAGTAGAAACAAGAGCTAAAGGCTGTAGTAGAAACAAGAGCTGGAGGCTGTAGTAGAAACAAGAGCTGGAGGCTGTAGTAGAAACAAGAGCTAAAGGCTGTAGTAGAAACAAGAGCTGGAGGCTGTAGTAGAAACAAGAGCTGGAGGCTGTAGTAGAAACAAGAGCTGGAGGCTGTAGTAGAAACAAGAGCTAAAGGCTGTAGTGGAAACAAGAGCTGGAGGCTGTAGTAGAAACAAGAGCTGGAGGCTGTAGTGGAAACAAGAGCTGGAGGCTGTAGTGGAAACAAGAGCTGGAGGCTGTAGTAGAAACAAGAGCTAAAGGCTGTAGTGGAAACAAGAGCTGGAGGCTGTAGTAGAAACAAGAGCTGGAGGCTGTAGTGGAAACAAGAGCTGGAGGCTGTAGTGGAAACAAGAGCTGGAGGCTGTAGTGGAAACAAGAGCTGGAGGCTGTAGTGGAAACAAGAGCTGGAGGCTGTAGTGGGAACAAGAGCTGGAGGCTGTAGTACAAACAAGAGCAGGAGGCTGGAGTGGAAACAAGAGCTGGAGGCTGTAGTGGGAACAAGAGCTGGAGGCTGTAGTACAAACAAGAGCAGGTGGCTGGAGTGGAAACAAGAGCAAAGAGTCAGTGAAGAAGCAAGTATGGCTGACAATCAGCACAGTGCTTGTGAAGGTGGCACTGCTGACACTGCTATTTGCTGCACTAATAAGCACTGCTGACAGTGCTATTTGCTGCACTAATAAGCACTGCTGACAGTGCTAGATGCTGCACCAATAAGCACTGCTGACAGTGCTAGATGCTGTACTAAGAAGCACTGCGATTGTGAGTGAGGTTAGGAGTGTGAGATGAAGCTAGTATGACATGAGGTTAGTGTGAGTGACGTGATGATAGTGTGTGTGACGTGAGGATATTGTGAGTGACTTGAGGATAGTGTGAGTGACGTGATGATAGTGTGAGTGACGTGAGGATAGTGTGAGTGACATGAGGATAGTGTGAGTGACGTGAGGATAGTGTGAGTGACGTGAGGATAGTGTGAGTGACGTGAGGATAGTGTGAGTGACGTGAGGATAGTGTGAGTGACATGAGGTTAGTGTGAGTGACGTGATGATAGTGTGTGTGACGTGAGGATAGTGTGAGTGACATGAGGTTAGTGTGAGTGACGTGATGATAGTGTGAGTGACGTGAGGATAGTGTGAGTGACGTGAGGATATTGTGAGTGACATGAGGTTAGTGTGAGTGACGTGATGATAGTGTGTGTGACGTGAGGATATTGTGAGTGACTTGAGGATAGTGTGAGTGACGTGAGGATAGTGTGAGTGACGTGAGGATAGTGTGAGTGACGTGAGGATAGTGTGAGTGACGTGAGGATAGTGTGAGTGACGTGAGGGTAGTGTGAGTGACGTGAGGATAGTGTGAGTGACGTGAGGATAGTGTGAGTGACGTGAGGATAGTGTGAGTGAAGTGAGGATAGTGTGAGTGACGTGAGGATAGTGTGAGTGACGTGACTTTTGATAGTGAAACATTTAGTTATCCTTATTACTGGTAATGACCCAAAGATACCACCCACCTGCCGACCACCCACTACCACCCACTTGCCGCCCAGCCACTGTCACCCACCTGCCGCCCACTTACTATCACCTAACGCAACCATCCACCACAACAACGTACCAACCACGCCCCACAGCAACCAACTACCACCCATCACAACTGCTACCATTCACTACCATCTACCACCATTCACTAAACTTTATCATTACCACTAAGACTACCCCAGCATACTAACCACCACAACCTACCACAATCTACCACCATTCACTAACACCCACCACAATTTATTAACGCAGCGCCACAGTCAATACAATAGCCAACTTTCGTCTTAAAAATGAGTGAGTTTGTCAAACATATTTCTTTTCTAATTTCTCACAATAGAGAAAAGTGTGTGAGGTGGCCAAGAGCCTTGGCCTGGCCAAGGCTGGCCCTGCAGGTTGCTGGTGTGGTCGCACCAACACGGGAATCAATACATAAATACCGTGTTGCTCCCTCACTCACACCAGAAAGATATTAAACCAGATCTGTGTTCGTCAAGGTGAGCCTTACTCCTCTGTTTTGTTTGTTAAACCTCTTAAATGTTGAGTGTCGCGTCTGTACCAAGATAGATAGATAGATAGAGAGAGAGAGAGAGAGAGAGAGAGAGAGAGAGAAGAGAAGATGAAGTAGATAAGAATAGATAGTGTGTGTGTGTGTGTGTGTTGTGTTGTAGAGAGAGAAAAAAGAGAGAGAGAGAGAGAAAGAAGAAAGAGAAGAGAGAGAGAGAGAGAGAGAGAGAGAGAGAGAGTGGAAAGGCTTTTTAAGAGAGGACTCGAAATTTCACTGGGAGACTATCAATTTCTATCTAGACTGAACACTGAACACCAGTGGGTGACCCCCGTGGTTCAACATTGAACGCCAGTGGGTAATCCCATTTGTTCAACATTGAACGTCAGTGGGTGACCCCGGTGGTTCATCATTGAACGCCAGTGGGTGACCCCCAGTGGTTCAACATTGAACGCCAGTGGGTGACCCCCAGTGGTTCAACATTGAACGCCAGTGGGTGACCCCTGTTGTTCAACAGAGCACGGAGGCGGCGAGGTTCTGTTCAACCTCTAATAATGAACAAGGTGTGAGAAAGTGTTCTTGAGGTGCACTTAACCTTCTGAAGAACCGCAGAACTTTCCCGAGTGACGCAACTCGTGTTCCACTCTGCACTTACCAGTACTCTCTACCTATGATTCATAAGAACGGAGGAACACTGCAGGAGGCCTACTGGCCCGTACAAGGCAGGTTCATCTCAAAACTAACCATTCCCACCCAGTTATGCAACATATGGGAATCTTTACTTGGGAAACGTTTCGCCACACAGTGGCTTCATCAGTCCAATACAAAGAAGAAAGGCGTGAAGAAAGAAGGAGTTTGAGGTAATCAGTCCCTCAATCAGGAATCGTTGTGTTCAACCCATCACCATACCATTTGTCACCTCAGGTACTAATCAAACCCAATCATTCTCACTTCTGTTTCCCAGACCTGGCACATTGTTCCACGCATCGACAACTCTCTTTAAAAATCAGTAATTAGCTTTCTAAATCTAAATTTATCTAATTTTAATTGCTTATTTCTAGCTTTTACTTGATTCCATATCATCAGTACTTTATTCAGTGTAACACGAAAGTGTAGGCTGTGTAACAAGGGCTACGTGTAGGCTGCATAACAAGGACTACGTGTAGGCTATTTAACAAGGGCTACGTGTAGGCTGCATAACAAGGACTACGTGTAGGCTATTTAACAAGGGCTACGTGTAGGCTGCATAACAAGGACTACGTGTAGGCTATTTAACAAGGGCTACGTGTAGGCTACATAACAAGGACTACATGTAGGCTACATAACAAGGACTACGTGTAGGCTTTTTAACCAGGGCTACGTGTAGGCTATTTAACAAGGGCTACGTGTAGGCTGCATAACAAGGACTACGTGTAGGCTACATAACAAGGGCTACGTGTAGGCTGCGTAATAAGGGCTACGTATACGCTACATAACAAGGACTACGTGTAGGCTGCGTAATAAGGGCTACGTGTAGGCTACATAACAAGGGCTACGTGTAGGCTGCGTAACAAGGGCTACGTGTAGGCTACATAACAAGGGCTACGTGTAGGCTGCGTAATAAGGGCTACGTATACGCTACATAACAAGAACTACGTGTAGGCTGCATAACAAGGGCTACGTGTAGGCTGCGTAATAAGGGCTACGTATACGCTACATAACAAGGACTACGTGTAGAAGCTGGTAATAAGGGCTACGTGTAGGCTACATAACAAGGGCTACGTGTAGGCTGCGTAACAAGGGCTACGTGTAGGCTACATAACAAGGGCTACGTGTAGGCTGCGTAATAAGGGCTACGTATACGCTACATAACAAGGACTACGTGTAGGCTACATAACAAGGACTACGTGTAGGCTACATAACAAGGACTACGTGTAGGCTACATAACAAGGGCTACGTGTAGGCTGCATAACAAGGACTACGTGTAGGCTACATAACAAGGGCTACGTGTAGGCTACATAACAAGGACTACGTGTAGGCTACATAACAAGGACTACGTGTAGGCTACATAACAAGGACTACGTGTAGGCTACATAACAAGGACTACGTGTAGGCTACATAACAAGGGCTACGTGTAGGCTGCATAACAAGGACTACGTGTAGGCTACATAACAAGGGCTACGTGTAGGCTACATAACAAGGACTACGTGTAGGCTACATAACAAGGGCTACGTGTAGGCTACATAACAAGGGCTACGTGTAGGCTATATAACAAGGGCTACGTGTAGGCTACATAACAAGGACTACGTGTAGGCTGCATAACAAGGGCTACGTGTAGGCTACATAACAAGGACTACGTGTAGGCTACATAACAAGGGCTACGTGTAGGCTACATAACAAGGGCTACATGTAGGCTGCATAACAAGGGCTACGTGTAGGCTACACAACAAGGGCTACGTGTAGGCTACATAACAAGGGCTACGTGTAGGCTACATAACAAGGGCTACGTGTAGGCTATATAACAAGGGCTACGTGTAGGCTACATAACAAGGACTACGTGTAGGCTGCATAACAAGGGCTACATGTAGGCTGCATAACAAGGGATACGTGTAGGCTACACAACAAGGGCTACGTGTATGCTACATAACAAGGGCTACGTGTAGGCTGCATAACAAGGACTACGTGTAGGCTACATAACAAGGGCTACGTGTAGGCTACATAACAAGGGCTACGTGTAGGCTGCATAACAAGGGATACGTGTAGGCTGCATAACAAGGACTACGTGTAGGCTACATAACAAGGACTACGTGTAGGCTGCATAACAAGGGATAGGTGTAGGCTACATAACAAGGGCTACGTGTAGGCTACATAACAAAGGCTACGTGTAGGCTGCATAACAAGGGATACGTGTAGGCTACATAACAAGGGCTACGTGTAGGCTGCATAACAAGGGCTACGTGTAGGCTATATAACAAGGGCTACGTGTAGGCTACATAACAAGGGCTACGTGTAGGCTACATAACAAAGGCTACGTGTAGGCTGCATAACAAGGACTACGTGTAGGCTACATAACAAGGACTACGTGTAGGCTGCATAACAAGGACTACGTGTAGGCTACATAACAAGGGCTACGTGTAGGCTACATAACAAGGGCTACGTGTAAGCTGCATAACAAGGGCTACGTGTAGGCTATATAACAAGGGCTACATGTAGGCTACATAACAAGGGCTACGTGTAGGCTACATAACAAGGGCTACGTGTAGGCTATATAACAAGGACTACGTGTAGGCTACATAACAAGGGCTACGTGTAGGCTACACAAGAGCTACGTGTAGGCTACACAAGGGCTACGTGTAGGCTACACAAGGGCTTTGTGTAGGCTGCACAACAATGGTTACATGTATGCTACATAACAAGGGCTACGTGTAGGCTACACAAGGGCTACGTGTAGGCTACATAACAATGGCTACGTGTAGGCTACACAAGGGCTACGTGTAGGCTACACAAGGGCTACGTGTAGGCTGCACAACAAGGGTTACATGTATGCTACATAACAAGGGCTACGTGTAGGCTACACAAGGGCTACGTGTAGGCTACATAACAAGGGCTACGTGTAGGCTACACAAGGGCTACGTGTAGGCTACACAAGGGCTACGTGTAGGCTGCACAACAAGGGTTACATGTATGCTACATAACAAGGGCTACGTGTAGGCTACACAAGGGCTACGTGTAGGCTACATAACAAGGGCTACGTGTAGGCTACACAAGGGCTACGTGTAGGCTACATAACAAGGGCTACGTGTAGGCTACACAAGGGCTACGTGAAGGCCACAATAACATGTCACATTAGTTGCACCTGTGTTCTTTACCTTACATACTGAGGGCTACAGTGAATTATAGAAGTTTTATATTTAAGAGACTAGCGTGTCAGGGAGTCAGCTCTCTCTGACTTTTTGATTTCAATGTTAAGTCATGTATTTCCATTTTTGTAATGGAATGTTTAGAAGTAGAGATGCTGGGAGGACCGACGTTGTTGCTTTATTTTAGTTATCATCATATCTGGATGAGTCTCACTGTGATCTTTGGATGAGTGTCACTGTGATCTTTGGATGAGTCTCGCTGTAATCTTTGGATGAGCCTCACTGTGATCTTTGGTTGAGCCTCACTGTGATCTTTGGTTGAGCCTCACTGTGATCTTTGGATGAGTGTCACTGTGATCTTTGGATGAACCTCACTGTGGTTCATGATGAACATTTTCAAGGTTCTTATCGCCCCCTCTCAGTAAGTCATGTTCACCTGAGTCTCGACCCGTGTCGACCCTCAGAGTCGTATGCCCTCTTGTATCTTTGTTCATGAACTATAACCCTTGAGTTTGATTAGATGGTTACATGTGCGTTATAGTGACCTAATACCATTGTCCCAGTCAGTTATAAGGATCTTATCCAACTGTCACTGCCAGATTCTTCCTAAGTCCTTCCCCGTCAGCATTAGTTAGGGCAGTTTCAGCGTTGCATACCGGGCGCTCTTGCGTTGCCCTGCCTTTATTTTCAACCTCCTCTGATACTTTCCTTTGTTGATGATATAATAACTATATCTTTTTCCTTTTCCCTCTCTTTCTGATGACAACTTTGTCGTGGCTGTTAAGAAAACTTGGGAAAGTGCGTCTCAAGGTTACTGTTTGGGACGATATTAATATCTTATTTTTAAACATAAAAGAACTAGTGCGAGGAACATTATAAAGAGTGTTCAAGGTGCTGGTTGGCGTACCTAAGTCTCTACGATCAGCACCTGCACCTCCATGGATGGCAGCCAGTGGGAAGGTTGTATTCTCACCCAGCACCTGTCACCCGGCACCTCTCACTGGCATTCCTGGTATACAATTGGCCAGTTGTGATGTAAATGGTTAAGAAAAAATGACAAGTTGCAACATTTGGGAATCTTTAATGAGGAAACGTTTCGCCAGCCAATGGCGTCTTCAGTCCGATACAAAGAAGAACGGAGGAAGAGGAGGAGGAGTTTGAGGTAATGAGTCCCTCAGCCTGGAGTGGATGTGTTCACTCCATCAGTCTTGATGAACAACTAGCATGTTCACATGCCCTATGACCAAAGTTGTTGAACCTGTTCCCAGCATCCTAAAACGGCTTGGATAACTGATAAAACCCTCAGTGATGAACCTTCACACGTTGAGTAATGCGCCTCCTAATTCGACGACGGTACAAGGTAAGTAAAACAGTGTGACATCTTTAGTCCCATTTAAACAGGTTAAATAAATCCAACTTAGCTCTTTTGAACGGTTTTAAAACGTAATGACCGATGCGTCTGACAGCCATGACAGTGCCTATTAAGTTGTGTTTGTGTGCAAGCAATTGTGATAACTTATTGAAATAGTTAATAAAACCTTGGACTGATGGGAATCAGTTTTATAAGATGAATGACTCGCCTGACCCGCTTCATAGTTTCACCACTGGTGTGGGTTCATGACTGTCAGCTTCACCACTGGTGTGGGTTCATAACTGTCAGCTTCACCACTGGTATGGGTTCATGACTGTCAGCTTCACCACTGGTGTGGGTTCATGACTGTCAGCTTCACCACTGGTGTGGGTTCATGACTGTTAGCTTCACCACTGGTGTGGGTTCATGACTGTCAGCTTCACCACTGGTGTGGGTTAATGACTCAGCTTCACCACTGGTGTGGGTTTAAGACTGTCAGCTTCACCACTGGTGTGGGTTCATAACTGTCAGCTTCACCACTGGTGTGGGTTCATGACTGTCAGCTTCACCACTGGTGTGGGTTCATGACTGTCAGCATCACCACTGGTGTGGGTTCATGACGGTCAACTTCACCACTGGTGTGGGTTCATGACTGTCAGCTTCACCACTGGTGTGGGTTCATGACTGTCAGCTTCACCACTGGTGTGGGTTCATGACTCTCAGCTTCACCACTGGTGTGGGTTCATGACAGTCAGCTTCACCACTGGTGTGGGTTCATGACAGTCAGCTTCACCACTGGTGTGGGTTCATGACTGTCAGCTTCACCACTGGTGTGGGTTCATGACTCAGCTTCACCACTGGTGTGGGTTCATGACTGTCAGCTTCACCACTGGTGTGGGTTCATGACTCAGCTTCACCACTGGTGTTGGTTCATGACTGTCAGCTTCACCACTGGTGTGGGTTCATGACTCTCAGCTTCACCACTGCTGTTGGTTCATGACTGTCAGCTTCACCACTGGTGTGGGTTCATGACTGTCAGCTTCACCACTGGTGTGGGTTCATGACTGTCAGCTTCACCACTGGTGTGGGTTCATGACTGTCAGCTTCACCACTGGTGTGGGTTCATGACTGTCAGCTTCACCACTGGTGTGGGTTCATGACTGTCAGCTTCACCACTGGTGTGGGTTCATGACTGTCAGCTTCACCACTGGAGTGGGTTCATGACTGTCAGCTTCACCACTGGTGTGGGTTCATGACTGTCAGCTTCACCACTGTTGTGGGTTCATGACTGTCAACTTCACCACTGGTGTGGGTTCATGACTGTCAGCTTCACCACTGGTGTGGGTTCATGACTGTCAGCTTCACCACTGGTGTGGGTTCATGACTGTCAGCTTCACCACTGGTGTGGGTTCATGACTGTCAGCTTCACCACTGGTGTGGGTTCATGACTGTCAGCTTCACCACTGGTGTGGGTTCATGACTCTCAGCTTCACCACTGATGTGGGTTCATGACTCTCAGCTTCACCACTAGTGTGGGTTCATGACTCTCAGCTTCACCACTGGTGTGGGTTCATGACTCAGCTTCACCACTGGTGTGGGTTCATGACTCTCAGCTTCACCACTGGTGTGGGTTCATGACTCTCAGTTTCACCACTGGTGTGGGTTAATGACTCTCAGCTTCACCACTGCTGTGGGTTCATGACTGTCAGCTTCACCACTGGTGTGGGTTCATGACTCAGCTTCACCACTGGTGTGGGTTCATGACTGTCAGCTTCACCACTGGTGTGGGTTCATGACTCTCAGCTTCACCACTGGTGTGGGTTCATGACTGTCAGCTTCACCACTGCTGTGGGTTCATGACTGTCAGCTTCACCACTGGTGTGGGTTCATGACTGTCAGCTTCACCACTGGTGTGGGTTCATGACTGTCAGCTTCACCACTGGTGTGGGTTCATGACTCAGCTTCACCACTGGTGTGGGTTCATGACTGTCAGCTTCACCACTGGTGTGGGTTCATGACTCTTAGCTTCACCAGTGGTGTGGGTTCATGACTGTCAGCTTCACCACTGGTGTGGGTTCATGACTCTCAGCTTCACCACTGGTGTGGGTTCATGACTCAGCTTCACCACTGGTGTGGGTTCATGACTGTCAGCTTCACCACTGGTGTGGGTTCATGACTCTCAGCTTCACCACTGGTGTGGGTTCATGACTGTCAGCTGAATAAATGTTTATATTAAGTTAGGTTCAACAACTAAAGGATGCTTCTTCTGATTGGCTTCAAAAATATTATTGATGATTCATTCTAAAAGTTGATGACCCAGAAGTTTACTCTGAGTAGTTGCTAATTTAATTCTTTTTTTAAATTCTTTAAAAAGTTGGAATCGTTGGAATCAGATCAGTTACTGGAGAATGTCTTTTCTGATCGGTTTCAAACTTTCACCGTTGGTGGCCTTTATTAAAAGAAAGCTTGGTGTTCACTTTGAGTTGTGAATGTACACTTCGCGTGCATTGACGTACATAAGCCCATAGGCCCCGTGGCCTGGTGGCAAATACTCTCGCTTCACACGGTGAGGGTCCGGGTTCGATTCCCGGCGAAGGGATAGAAACATTGGACGTGTTTCCTTACACCGGTTGTCTATGTTCACCCATCAGTAAAATGGGTACCTGGGTGTTAGTGGACTGGTGTGGGTCGCATCCTGGGACAAAACTGACCTAATTTGCCTGAAATGCTCAGCATAACAAGCGGCTTTCTATATAGTAGTATGTCATTGATGTCAGCTATGGTCTGTATACCTTGTACATGTACTTGTAGAAATAAAGATATTATTATTATTATTATTATTATTATTATTATTATTATTATTATTATTATTATTATTATTATTATTATACAATATGGGACAACTTTCTTAAGTCGTAATGGTAGAAACTTTTATGAATATTTTTTATATCTGGAGTTTTCCTGAAGATGGTTTCGGGGATCAGTTTTCCCGCTGACCACTTCCAAAATCATGGCCTGATCAAACAGGCTATTGGTGCTAGCCGCACGCAACGTATGCACCAGAGTCCGGCTGATCAGGTACAGACCTGAGGAACTTATCAAGTTCCTTCTTGAAGAAAACTAGGAATCTTTTGGTAATTTCCTTTAATCATGAAGGGACAGCGTTGAAAAGTCTTGGCTCCCTTACACTTATTGGCCTCTCTCTTGGTGTAGTAACTGCATCCCAGCTTTCCATTGGAAATATTTTGCTAACGAACAGATTTTTCCCTGTATGGGTTAATTACATTTTTTCTTCCATTCTTTAAGACTAAGAATTGTCCTAAATGTGTTTGTTCTTGGCTCATTTTTTCCCTTGTTCAACTGTTTTCCTTACGTTGATAATTCCACAATTAGTTATGCTGACAAAAGCAGTCGACAGTGACCACCTTGATACAACGCGCTGTTGACCGTACTACCAGGTGGGCCACGTCATATGGCTATGTTCTTTTCATCCGAAACGTGTTCTATAACCTTCGTTCAGTGTTCTGTCATCCCCTCCCCCATTCCCTGGTGTTCTTGGGTGACGTCTCCTTGACATCATCACCTCAATGCATCACTTCGCTTGTTTAGAATTTTTTTTTTTAAATCGTTATTTTTTTTCCTTGAGACCTGAAAGTTAAACTTTCCCGTCTTCAGTTTTGAGTAAGACACTTGTGACACAGTTCAGTGTCGTTATTGTTGAAACTTTTCGCCTACACAGTAGGCCTACACAGTAGGCCTACACAGTAAAATACAGAAACCTAGTGTGTGGGCGAAACGTTCCAACAATAAAGATACCCACATGTGTCTTAAGCATCAACTTTTTGTATTTTATACTGTTTTCAACATGGCCTTAGTTTTATTTAAACTGCATTTTGTTCACTAAAAAGAATTACGATTACGTGGAAAGGTCTCCAGGTTCTTCTTTGAGGAAGCCTCTGTGCACACACTGACTTGTCTTCCTTAATGAATGAAGACACTGTCTTCGTTATTGTCTGAATTTTCTTGGCCTTCATGATCCTTGGACGACGATCACACACCATCAGGGGTCCCTTGCCACGAATCTGCCTCCTCCATTCTTTATCCAAAAAAAAATATGTTTCTTCACTTTAGAATCGCGGTCGCTCTTTCTGGATGGCTAAGAGTTAACCTCTGGTGCCATTGCTGCGCCACCTGTGACTCTTAGTCCCCTTCAGGGGTGGGTCTTGCTGCTGTTTATATGATTACAACATAAGAGAGACTGTCAAGGGCATACCAACACACAAGTTAAACCGAATGTCACTATAAACATTCCTCCCCACTCACTACCTAATGTATGAATAACATTCATATTTAGTAAGAACGCTAAGACCACCACTACTGGAAATTATTGCTCTGTTTATAATTACCAGTGCACATTATGTGCACTCTGGTGGCTCGGTCCACTGCACCAGCCTGCACAGTATGTACAAAACCAGTACAGTATAAGGACTACTTCAATATCATATTAAATAATTACCTCAACGCAACAATATCGGTGGTGGGTGCACGCAGGTAGACAACGCATCAATATCGGTGGTGGGTACACGCAGGTAGACAACGCAACAATATCGGTGGTGGGGCACGCAGGTAGACAACCCAACAATATCGGTGGTGGGTGCACGCAGGTAGACAACCCAACAATATCGGTGGTGGGTGCACTCAGGTAGACAACGCAACAATATCGGTGGTGGGTGCACTCAGGTAGACAACGCAACAATATCGATGGTGGGTGCACTCAGGTAGACAACGCAACAATATCGGTGGTGGGTGCACGCAGGTAGACAACGCAACAATATCGGTGGTGGGTGCACGCAGGTAGACAACGCAACAATATCGGTGGTGGGTGCACTCAGGTAGACAACGCAACAATATCGGTGGTGGGTGCACTCAGGTAGACAACGCAACAATATCGGTGGTGGGTGCACTCAGGTAGACAACTGCAACAATATCGGTGGTGCCAGGTGACAACGAATATGGGTTTGGGCACTCAGGTAGACAACCCAACAATATCGGTGGTGGGTGCACTCAGGTAGACAACCAACAATATCGGTGGTGGGTGCACGCAGGTAGACAACGCAACAATATCGTGGTGGGTGCACTCAGGTAGACAACTCAACAATATCGGTGGTGGGTGCACTCAGGTAGACAACCCAACAATATCGGTGGTGGGTGCACTCAGGTAGACAACGCAACAATATCGGTGGTGGGTGCACGCAGGTAGACAACCCAACAATATCAGTGGTGGGTGCAAGCAGGTAGACAACCAACACGTCAATAAATACATTGCCTAAGTTATGATCTCTAACTCAAGCACTTAAAAGTCACGTTAAAACAATTAACAATATGAATCTCATAACAGATATTACAACACGACCTAAATTTGTCACAGAACAGCGGCTCTTGTATCTCATTTAATGTACAAAGCAACACACATATACTGAATAAAGACTGACCCAAGATAAAGTAGGTAGGAATAAGATTTGTCAGGAAACAGAACAAGTGTTTCCTGACGCGGCCTTAGTCATATGCTGACCCACAGCTGGAGTCTTTGGTCATCTGACCGAGGCCTTCCGCTGGCTTACCGGTCCACCTCTTTAAAAATCATGGTTATGGAGAAGATAAGCTGAGAAGAATTAAGCTACATATCACTGAACATTAGTTTATCAGAGGAGCGTCAGGTCGTTAAGCCAGTTTCGTACAAGATAAAATGATTTACTTAAGGTATTTGCTAATGAAGACTCCAAGGTCCTTCTCTTCTTATGTTTTGGCTAGTGAATTTTTAAGCATTTAATATACATATAATTTAATATCCAAAATGGATTACTTTACACTTGTCCACATTGTTTACACTTGTCCACATTGTTTACACTTGTCCACATTGTTTACACTTGTCCACATTGTTTACACTTGTCCATATTGTTTACACTTGTACACATTGTTTACACTTGTACATATTGTTTACACTTGTCAATATTGTTTACACTTGTACATATTGTTTACACTTGTCAATATTGTTTACACTTGTACACATTGTTTACACTTGTACACATTGTTTACACTTGTAAACATTGTTTACACTTGTACACATTGTTTACACTTGTACACATTGTTTACACTTGTCCATATTGTTTACACTTGTCAATATTGTTTACACTTGTCAATATTGTTTACACTTGTACATATTGTTTACACTTGTCAATATTGTTTACACTTGTCCACATTGTTTACACTTGTAAACATTGTTTACACTTGTACACATTGTTTACACTTGTAAACATTGTTTACACTTGTCCATATTGTTTACACTTGTCCACATTGTTTACACTTGTAAACATTGTTTACACTTGTAAACATTGTTTACACTTGTAAACATTGTTTACACTTGTACACATTGTTTACACTTGTAAACATTGTTTACACTTGTCCACATTGTTTACACTTGTCCACATTGTTTACACTTGTAAACATTGTTTACACTTGTACACATTGTTTACACTTGTCCATAATGCTCACTTTTCCTATTACTGTCCTAGTGTCTCCAGTTCTCTCTAAATGTGTACGGTCAGGGTTGCTGCGTTATTTCCTGATTTCTTATTCTCTAAATTAGCCACTTTACATTTTAGTCCCGATTCGAGATCTTTTATGTAAATTGTAAAACGATTCTGATTAGCCATTCACCTTTATTGTCCCAAGAATCTTTGATGTGGTAACTTGTCAAAGACTTTCCAAGAACAAAAAACAAGGTTTAAAGGTTCAACTTTTATTCGTAAATAGAAGTGAACAAATCTAGTTAAGTTGTTAGCCGTAGGTTTTATTGCAAAGTTCGCCTTGACTTTTTTATTAAGTTATCTTATAGAAAATTTAAGATCTGGCTCATAATAATAATAATTTATGTAACCCAAAATCATTGTCACACTAATTTAACTATAACTGAGGACAAGAAACATGTGACTCTTTTTCAATATTGGAGTAATATTTGCAAGTTTATAATTATTTGTTATTTGTTTTCTTCTGTAGAGATTTTAAGTATTACTGTTAGTATAGTTAGTATACTGTTGTATATATTATGTTATGCGTGTGGCTGACAGTTCTTCCTGCCCATTATTATTATTTTATCGTATTACAACTTTGACTAATGTTTAATGTGACAGTTTCTGGGCCTTCAAAGCAATTATATGGTCTAGTTATATTTATGTCTGTCTCATTTGTAAACTACAGCGTTGAAGCTGTGTTGAGTACTGAAGACACTGCTGTGTTGCACTTAGCGTTGAAGCTGTGTTGAGTACTGAAGACACTGCTGTGTTGCACTTAACATTGAAGTTGTGTTGAGTATTGAAGACACTGCTGTGTTGCACTTAGCGTTGAAGCTGTGTTGAGTACTGAAGACACTGCTGTGTTGCACTTAGCGTTGAAGCTGTGTTGAGTACTGAAGACACTGCTGTGTTGCACTTAGCATTGAAGCTGTGTTGAGTATTGAAGACACTGCTGTGTTGCAATTAACGTTGAAGCTGTGTTGAGTACTGAAGACACTGATGTGTTGCACTTAGCGTTGAAGCTGTGTTGAGTACTGAAGACACTGCTGTGTTGCACTTAACATTGAAGCTGTGTTGAGTATTGAAGACACTGCTGTGTTGCACTTAGCGTTGAAGCTGTGTTGAGTACTGAAGACACTGCTGTGTTGCACTTAGCGTTGAAGCTGTGTTGAGTACTGAAGACACTGCTGTGTTGCACTTAGCGTTGAAGCTGTGTTGAGTACTGAAGACACTGCTGTGTTGCACTTAACATTGAAGCTGTGTTGAGTATTGAAGACACTGCTGTGTTGCACTTAGCGTTGAAGCTGTGTTGAGTACTGAAGACACTGCTGTGTTGCACTTAGCATTGAAGCTGTGTTGAGTATTGAAGACACTGCTGTGTTGCACTTAACGTTGAAGCTGTGTTGAGTACTGAAGACACTGCTGTGTTGCACTTAGCGTTGAAGCTGTGTTGAGTACTGAAGACACTGCTGTGTTGCACTTAACAATAAAGCTGTGTTGAGTGCTGAAGACACTGCTGTGTTGCACTTAGCGTTGAAGCTGTGTTGAGTACTGAAGACACTGCTGTGTTGCACTTAGCGTTGAAGCTGTGTTGAGTATTAAAGACACTGCTGTGTTACACTTAATCGTTGCTTTAACTTTTTTCTTAGCCTTGACATATAGAATTCTTTGTTTCGCTTTCTCTCTGAA
This sequence comes from Cherax destructor, assembly GCA_009830355.1. NCBI lineage: Eukaryota > Metazoa > Arthropoda > Malacostraca > Decapoda > Parastacidae > Cherax > Cherax destructor. The sequence goes on along the minus strand of WNWK01003108.1, from coordinate 50,631 downwards.
CTCGCATCTAGATAGTGGGTTACCAGTCAATTTAAATGTATAGTAATAATCATATACTCTTTGTTGGTCTGTGATTTCTGTCAGTCGTTTCTTCATACCAACTGGTTAGGTTGTCTTGTTTTTACCTCGGCATATCGACCATTTCAATTTCGATAATTTTGTTATCAAATCTATTCTAATTGTTTCTACGTTATTTTTCATCTGGAAGATCGATCCAGTTTGCTTTACTGACATCTAGAGACACATCAAAAAGTTTGCTGCTCCATAATTGGAATCTGTTATAATATTGGTTTTGAATTTGAAGTTTTCTTATTTTGCATGAGGTAAATGTTGTGGTAAGTGCCTCCCAATTTGTCATCCACCCCACATGAATGTATGAGGTGGCTATGTGGTCACAACAATATCCAATACATTGCCTCTGCGTGTTGAGGTTGTGACATTCTGTGACTAGAAGCAGCTTTCTAACCCACAGATTAGTCTGGTACCTCCATGGCCGCCTCACACTTCCAGTTGTCACTAGTATTATTGAAGTCACTTGGGTTTACCGCTTAGTTTTGCTTATAATAATAATAATAATTGGAGTCACTCACTGCTAAAAGATCATAAATAAAAGATAGGTATTTTATTTCAAGAGATGAAGAGGTGATCTTTTCCTATCTATGAGGACGATAAACAATCCTGTGTGTGATTTGATCTATCTTGTTGCAGTAAATTTTGAACCGTACATAGTGACATGATTCTTAATCTCGCTTTTGAAATTAAGTCACAGGTAATTTATTGATAATTATAACATCTCATCTCCTATTTTTGTGAGTGTGATCCTATGTGAAGATGTTATAGAGAGTCAAAGCGAGTTCTACTCTCAGCTGGTTCAATCAGGGCAGTAATACCAACAAGCTGAACCTCAGGTAAATCAGGGCAGTAATACCAACAAGCTGAACCTCAGGTCAATCAGGGCAGTAATACCAACAAGCTGAACCTCAGGTCAATCAGGGCAGTAATACCAACAAGCTGAACCTCAGGTCAATCAGGGCAGTAATACCAACAAGCTGAACCTCAGGTCAATCAGGGCAGTAATACCAACAAGCTGAACCTCAGGTCAATCAGGGCAGTAATACCAACAAGCTGAACCTCAGGTTTGAAAGGCACGAAACACGCTGATACGCATGGCAGAGAACACACGTAAATAAGACACCCATGGAAACACTAAACGTTTTATTATGTAAAGTTTCGCTCAATAAAACTGGATTAACGAAGCTCACCTTGGGAATAACTTTAATAAAATATTCTTGTGTTACACATTCTTATTGTCCGTGTACGTGTGTCATGCTGCTGTGAGTACCATACCAGTGAGTACCATAACAGTGACAGCCACAGTTACCATACGTAGTCCATGTGAGTGTCATACCGGTGAGTACCCGTGAGTACCATACCAGTGAGTACCATACCAGTGAGTACCATACCAGTGAGTACCATACCAGTGAGTACCATACCAGTGAGTACCATACCGGTGAGTACCATACAAGTGAGTACCATACCAGTGAGTACCATACCTGTGAGTACCATACCAGTGAGTACCATACCGGTGAGTACCATACCTGTGAGTACCATACCAGTGAGTACCATAACAGTGAGAGCCACACCAGTGAGTACCATACCGGTGAGTACCATACCAGTGAGAACCATAACAGTGAGTACCCGTGAGTACCATACCAGTGAGTACCATACCAGTGAGAACCATAACAGTGAGTACCATACCAGTGAGTACCATACCAGTGAGAACCATAACAGTGAGTACCATACCAGTGAGTACCATACCAGTGAGAGCCACACCAGTGAATACCATACCAGTGAGTACCATACCAGTGAGTACCCGTGAGTACCATACCAGTGAGTACCATACCAGTGAGTACCATACCAGTGAGTACCATACCAGTGAGTACCATACCAGTGAGTACCATACCAGTGAGTACCATACCAGTGAGAGCCACACCAGTGAGTACCATACCAATGAGTACCAAACCAGTGAGTACCATACCAGTGAGAGCCACACCAGTGAGTACCATACCAGTGAGTACCATACCAGTGAGTACCATACCAGTGAGTACCATACCAGTGAACCATACCAGTGAGTACCATACCAGTGAGTACCATACCAGTGAGACCATACCAGTGAGTACCATACCAGTGAGTACCATACCAGTGAGTACCATACCAGTGAGTACCCGTGAGTACCATACCAGTGAGTACCATGCCAATGAGAACCATACCAGTGAGTACCATACCAGTGAGAGCCACACCAGTGAGTACCATACCAGTGAGTACCATACCGGTGAGTACCATACCAGTGAGTAACATACCAGTGAGAACCATACCAGTGAGTACCATACCAGTGAGTACCATACGAGTGAGTACCATACGAGTTAGTACCATACCAGTGAGTACCATGCCAGTGAGAACCATACCAGTGAGTACCATACCAGTTAGTACCATACCAGTGAGAACCACACCAGTGAGAACCATACCAGTGAGAACCATGGATGCAGTGAGAACCTACTCAGTTGAGACATGAGAGTAGGGGAAGAGAAGAGGAGAGAGAGAGTGAGAGGGAGAGAGAGAGGAGAGAGAGAGAGAGAAGAGAGAGAGAGAGAGAGAGAGAGAGAGAGAGAGAGAGAGGAGAGAGAGAGGAGAGAGAGAGAGAGAGAGAGAGAGGGAGAGAGAGAGAGAGAGAGAGAGAGAGAGAGAGAGAGAGAGAGAGTAGAGGCAGAGAGAAAGGAGAGTTGACTGGCTGGTTCACCTTCACCTGCCTCACTGAGTAGTGACGTTAGTGACCTCTCTCTCCCCATTACCTCCTCTCCATTACCTCTCTCTCCCCATTACCTCCTCTCCATTACCTCTCTCTCCCCATTACCTCCTCTCCATTACCTCTCTCTCCTCATTACCTCCTCTCCATTACCTCTCTCTCCCCATTACCTCCTCTCCATTACCTCTCTCTCCCATTACCTCCTCTCCATTACCTCTATCTCCCCATTACCTCCTCTCCATTACCTCTCTCCCCCATTACCTCCTCTCCATTACCTCTCTCTCCCCATTACCTCCTCTCCATTACCTCTCTCTCCCCATTACCTCCTCTCCATTACCTCTATCTCCCCATTACCTCCTCTCCATTACCTCTCTCTCCCCATTACCTCCTCTCAATTACCTCTCTCTCCCCATTACCTCCTCTCCATTACCTCTCTCTCCCCATTACCTTTCTCCCCATTACCTTTCTCCCAAATACCGCCTCCCCATTACCTCCCCTATTACCTCTCTCTCCCCATTACCTTTCCCATTACCTCTCTCCTCATTACCTCCTCCCCATTACCCCATTACTTCTCTCCCCATTACCTCTCCCTCTCCCCATTACCTCCTCCCCATTACCTCTCTCTCTCTCCCCATTACCTCTTCTCATTACCTCTTCCCATTACCTCCTCCCGATTACCTCTCTCCCCCTTTACCTCTCTATCCCCATTACCTCCTACCTATTACTTCTCTCTTCCTATTACCTCCCTCTCCCCATTTCCTCTCTCTCTTTATTACTTCCCTCTCCCCATTACCTCTCTCCATTACCTCCCTCTCCCCATTATCTCTCTCTCCCCATTACTTCTCTCTCCCCATTACCTATCTCAAATTACCTCTTTCTCCTCATTACCACACCCCATTACCTCGCTATCTCCTCATTATCTCCCTCTCCCCATTACCTCCTCCCCATTACCTCCCTCTCTCTATTACCTCTATCTTCCCATTACCTCTATCTTCTCATTACCTCTCTCTCTCTCCCCATTACCTCTATCTTCTCATTACCTCTATCTTCTCATTACCTCTCTCTCTCCCCATTACCTCTCCACGTTATCTCCCCTCCCATTACCTTCCCTTCTCATTACCTCCCTTTCCCTTTTACCTCACTCTCCCATTCACAGCACCTGGGGTCATTCACAGCACCTGGGGTCATTCACAGCACCTGGGGTCATTCACAGCACCTGGGGTCATTCACAGCACCTGGGGTCATTCACAGCACCTGGCTGCTGCTCGCCTCAACTCACCTAGATGAAGTTAACTGATTGTTGACCCGCAGGGCGTGGTGCTTGTACCTCCCCTGGAAGACGCACCTAGTGTTTCCCGCACTACCTGTGTCCAGGTACTCTGCAAACATGTGCAGGCAACCAATGAATTATTATTATTATTATTATTATTATTATTATTATTATTATTATTATTATTATTATTAATTTGATTATTATTATTATTATTATTATTATTATTATTATTATTATTATTATTATTATTATTATTATTATTATTATTATTATGATTATGATTATTATTATTATTCAGAATTTGAGTTGCTATGAAGCAGTAGCAGGAGGCAGCAAACAATATATTTCTTTAGGATAATTCATAAAACTACGATATTCGTGGACAATTCAGTTACCGTCTTCAGGACTCTAAAAATGATCGTCATTATACCTATGAAACGGCTGATGTAAAATATCTTCTTATAACACCAGTAATTTGTATTGCATAATGAGTGTTGTACTGACTTACCACAGTGTCAGTCGGAGCTTCAACCTGTGTTTCAACCAGTGTGTAAACCCACTGGAGAAGTGTAACATCGCCTCCCGAGCCTCTCCACTCAGAAAAAACATTGATTGCAATTCTAATGTTTTTTTATTAGCGATAACAATTTCTTAGTTGCAACAATTTCTTAGGTGATGTGAGTATGTGATGTGATGTGTCCTACTGCAGTGATGTGTGTATGTGGTGTGATGTGTCCTACTGCAGTGATGTGTGTATGTGGTGTGATGTGTCCTACTGCAGTGATGTGTGTATGTGGTGTGATGTGTCCTACTGCAGTGATGTGTGTATGTGGTGTGATGTGTCCTACTGCAGTGATGTGTGTATGTGGTGTGATGTGTCCTACTGCAGTGATGTGTGTATGTGTGTGATGTGTCCTACTGCAGTGATGTGTGTATGTGGTGTGATGTGTCCTACTGCAGTGATGTGTGTGGTGTGATGTGTCCTACTGCAGTGATGTGTGTTTGTGGTGTGATGTGTCCTACTGCAGTGATGTGTGTATGTGGTGTGATGTGTCCTACTGCAGTGATGTGTATGTGGTGTGATGTGTCCTACTGCAGTGATGTGTGTTGTGTGTGATGTGTCCTACTGCAGTGATGTGTGTATGTGGTGTGATGTGTCCTACTGCAGTGATGTGTGTATGTGATGTGATGTGTCCTACTGCAGTGATGTGTGTATATAGTATGATGCCTGGAACTCTCACACTCATATGGTATGCCTGGGCTCACTCCACACAGCACGTGATGTCTTGGGGTCACCACGCAATGTGTGCTATATAGTATATGCCTGGACTCACTCACACACACACAACTATGCCTGGAGCTCACTCACACACACACACACAACTATGCCTGGAGCTCACTCACACACACACACAACTATGCCTGGAGCTCACTCACACACACACACAACTATGCCTGGAGCTCACTCACACACACACAACTATAGCTGGAGCTCACAAACACACACAACTATGCCTGGAGCTCACTCACACACACAACTATGCCTGGAGCTCCACACACACACAACTATGCCTGGAGTTCACTCACACACACACAACTGTGCCGGAGCTCACACACACAATATGCCTGGAGCTCACTCACACACACACACAACTATGCCTGGAGCTCACACACACACAAATATGCCTGGAGCTCACACACACACAACTATGCCTGGAGTTCACTCACACACACACAACTGTGCCGGAGCTCACACACACACAACTATGCCTGGAGCTCACACACACACATAACACACAACTATGCCTAGAGCTCACTCACACACACACAACTATGCCTGGAGCTCACACACACAAATATGCCTGGAGCTCACACACACACACACACACACACACACACACACACACACACACACACACACACACAACACACACTATGCCTGGAGCTCACTCACACACACACACACACACACACCACTATGCCTGGAGCTCACACACACACACACAACAACTATGCCTGGAGCTCACGCACACACACAACTATGCCTGGAGTTCACACACACACACACACCACTATGCCTGGAGCTCACACACACACAACAACTATGCCTGGAGCTCACGCACACACACACAACTATGCCTGGAGTTCACACACACACACACACCACACACACACACAACAATGCCTGGAGCTCACACACACACACAATTATGCCTGGAGCTCACACACACACACACAACAATGTCTGGAGATCAGACACACACAACTATTCCTGGAGCTCACACACACAAAACTATGCCTGGAGCTCACTCATTCACACACTGTCATAATTATGCCTGGAGTTCACTCACTCACACACATACACTAACCTATGCCTGTAGCTCATACACATACACACAACTATACCTGGAGCTCACACACACAAAATTATGCCTGGAGCTCACACACACATACACACAAAACTATGCCTGGAGCACACTCACACACACAATTATGCCTGGTGCTCACTCACACACACACAACTATGCCTGGAGCTCACACACACACAACTATACCTGGAGCTCACACACACAAAATTATGCCTGGAGCTCACGCACACATACACACACAACTATGCCTGGAGCACACTCACACACACAATTATGCCTGGTGCTCACTCACACACACAACTATGCCTGGAGCTCACTCACACACACACAACTATGCCTGGAGCTCACTCACACACACACAACTATGCCTGGAGCTCACACACACAAATATGCCTGGAGTTCACTCACACACACACAACTCTGCCGGAGCTCACACACACACAACTTTGCCTGGAGGTCATTCACACACACACACTCAACAATGCCTGGAGCTCGCACAACACACACACACACACACACAGGCATAGTTGTGTGTGTGTGAGCTCCGGCAAAGTTGTGTGTGTGTGAGTGAGCTCCAGACACAGTTGTGAGTATGAGAGCTCCAGGCATAGTTGTGTGTGAGAGTGAGCTCCAGGTATAGTTGTGTGTGTGAGAGTGAGCTCCAGGCATAGTTGTGTGTGTGTGAGCTCCAGGCATAGTTGTGTGTGGGTGTGTGAGCACCAGACATAGTTGTGTGTCTGAGTGAGCTTCAGGCATAGTTGTGTGTGTATTTGAGCTCCAGTCATAGATTTGTGTATGTGTGTGAGCTCCAGGCATAGGTTAGTGCGTGTGTGTGAGTGAGTGAGCTCCAGGCATAGTTATGAGTGTGTGTGAGTGAGTGAGCTCCAGGCATAGTTGTGTGTGTGTGTGTGAGATCTACAGCCATAGTTGTGTGTGTGTGTGTGAGCTCCAGGCATAGTTGTGTGTGTGTGTGAGCTCCAGGCAGCTGAGTCTCGACCCCTGCAACCACAATTAGGTGAGTACACAACTATGCCTGGAGCTCACACACACACAACTATGCCTGGAGCTCACACTCATACACACACACAATTTGCTTGGTGGTCACTCACACACACACACACACACACAACTATGCCTTGAGGTCACTCACACACACACACACAACTATGCCTTGAGGTCACTCACACACACACACACACACACACAACTATGCCTGGAGCTCACACTCCCTCCTCCCCCTGGAGTTCACTCACACACACATAACTATGCCTGGAGCTCACACACACACACACACACACACAACTATGCCTGGAGCTCACACACACACACACACACACACAACTATGCCTGGAGATCACACACACACAACTATGCCTGGAGCTCACACACACACACAACTATGCCTGGAGCTCACACACACACACACACACACACACAGCTGGAAGTTGAAGACTCAGATGAATCACAGGGATGTTAGGAAGTATTTCTTCAGTCACAGAGTTGTCGGGATGTGGAATAGTTTGGGAAGTGATGTAGTGGAGGCAGAATCCATTCATAGCTTTAAGAAGAGGTATGATAAAGCTCATGGCGCAGGGAGAGTGACTCTGTAGCGACCAGTGAAAAAGCGGGGCCAGGAGCTATGACTCGACCCCTGCAACCACACATACACACAGCTGTGCGTAGAGCTCACTCACACATAACTGTGCCTGGAGCTCACTCACACGCACACACACAACTATGCCCGGAGCTCACTCACACACACACAACTATATCTGGAGCTCACTCACATACACACACACACAGCTGTGCCTGGAGCTCACACAAACACACACACTCAACTATGCCTGGAGCTCACACACACACAACTATGCCTGGAGCTCACCTTGACACTTTTCTGCAACAATTTATAATATCACCAATACTTTTCACATTCTTTATCATTAATGTGTCAGAGAGAGAGAGAGAGAGAGAGAGAGAGAGAGAGAGAGAGAGAGAGAGAGAGAGAGAGAGAGAGAGAGAGAGAGAGAGAGAGAGAGAGAGAGAGAGAGAGAGAGAATGCATAAATGAAGAAAGAATTTTAAATTCCGTTCAAGAAAATGAAGTAATCTGGGCTTGGTTTTGGTATATGCACTGTGGTAAAGTCAGCAGTTACAAAACCTGTTTGACAAACAGTGCCAACAGTGTTGATGAGTTGCCATCGACATAACCATCAAATGCCTCTCACTAGGTTCCTCTCTTGTTGCTTCGTCAGTTTACGAGTTAAAAACAATATAACGAAACAGAACAGAGCGTTGTTGAAAGCGATGTGGATTATATATACACACAAAGGCAGGTGTTTCACAAGAGCTACTGACTTACTGTCTGCTGGTCACTCAGTGAAAACTCTGACATATATTTCTTCTGTGAGAGTCATTCTGGCGAGTTAGCAGTCATGGCAGTGAGTTTCATGGAGTCATGCTAGGTAGTCTTGGCACTGCTGAATATGAAGCACTGTTGTAGTTAAGCAGTGGAACGAGGCTGTGCTTGAGTCGCTACAACCACCACTAACATCACCACCATCGGTATTACCACTACCACTATTTCCACCACCAGAATCAGTGGAGATTGTTTTTTGTATTTAGCAAAGCTCAGTGCATCAGTAATATGCTGCTGCCGTATTCAGTATGCTAATTACATTGTTGCTTCCTGTCATATTCCATCACACAGGATGGGTCACATACTCCTAGTGTTGAAATGTGTCAGCCTGAGCTGATACTTCAGTAGGGCAATGAGGTCTGCGTCAAGTATTACAATTATTTCTCAGCTAGGGCAGCTTCTAATCTTTCGTTCTAGCAGAGCTGGAGTTACTATTACTTGGAAATTACAGGATAACTAATTCCATTCACAGATGAAATGGAATTTTTATGAAGACATCTGCACTAGCACAGAGCGAGGTAACATAAGTTATATAGGTACGAGAGAGCAGGAAAGGAGGATGGAGGGAGGTGCAATGGAATTTGGACAATAATATATATTTAAGAATACAATGTATATGCAAACACTGCATATTCATTGTTGCTCTTCTTAATATTCCTAAGAATATGTATTTGCACTAGCCTGGTGACACCAGTCTAAACATTATCAATCATATTGTACCTCACCTGCAGTAAGAAACATCCACTTAAGTGTAAGTGGTGGTGGAGAGGCGCTGGAGAATATTAGGTGTGGCCATGGGAGTAGCCACTGGTCGTGAAGTACAGTATGGGTGTGTGGGTGAGAGCGTGGGCTGGGGCGTGGGCGTGGTGGAGGGCGTGGCACATGACAAACACCGCAGGGAAGGTCTGCCAGGTCTCCGGGCGTAGTTGTCACTGGCTCAGACTGAATTTTTCCCACGTCCAAGTTTATGTAGATGACCTTAATTTCTAGTCAGAACAAAAACATAGGATAAATCATGAATAATGTATTCGACTCATGTAATAACTAACGGTGAGGAGACTGTAGGCAGGAGGACAGCGGACTATAGTCTCAGTTATCACTAATTATTCTCCAGACAGACGTTAAGTGCCACCTACATAATGACTACAAGATGTATACACTGAGAAGTATTTCTCTCAGCGTATATCTTTTAGGGATTAAAGTGTCCTGGTCTGGTGGTAATAAGGATATGTAAAGCCTTAATCATTGAGCATAGTGTAGTCGATAGGCGTTAAACCCCATTAACTAACCAATCATAATAACTTACTCCGCTTCATACCTCCTAGCGCGCACACGCACACACACACACACACACACACACACACACACACACACACACACACACACGGCCAAGTGTCTTAGCAATATGTGTGGTATCTCTTGTGTGGTATCTGGTGAAGGTGAGTTCGTATTTTATTTATTTCTCTTTCTTCTTTCTCTCCTCTCTCTCTCTCTCTCTCTCTCTCTCTCTCTCTCTCTCTCTCTCTCTCTCTCTCTCTCTCTCTCTCTCTCTCTCTCTCTTCTCTCCCTCTCTCTCTCTCTTCTCTCTCTCTCCCTCTCTCATAATAAGCAAGGTCTTATGACTGCATATGTGGGTAACCTTTACCATGCGCACCTTCACCTCACCTGTTCACCTTCCCTGTCTTAAACCCCTCCCCCGTCTCTTTCATTTCATGTTCTCACAAGATATATCTCTCGTCACCACCTCACTTCTTATACAGGTTTTGGGAGATAAATCAAAGATGTTCAGTGCTTATATTCTTTCTACCCCCAGTTCCCAACATCCCACATTTTCCTTGTTTCATGAAGGATTCTGTATTAGTCCTTGCTTCATAACATCAGTAGTACACAGCATAATAACATCAGTAGTATACAGCTTCATAACATCAGTAGTATACAGCTACATAACATCAGTAGTATACAGCTTCATAACATCAGTAGTATACAGCTTCATAACATCAGTAGTATACAGCTTCATAACATCAGTAGTATACAGCTTCATAACATCAGTAGTACACAGCTTCATAACATCAGTAGTACACAGCTTCATAACATCAGTAGTACACAGCTTCATAACATCAGTAGTACACATCTTCATAACATCAGTAGTATACAGCTTCATAACATCAGTAGTATACAGCTTCATAACATCAGTAGTATACAGCTTCATAACATCAGTAGTATACAGCTTCATAACATCAGTAGTATACAGCTTCATAACATCAGTAGTATACAGCTTCATAACATCAGTAGTATACAGCTTCATAACATCAGTAGTATACAGCTTCATAACATCAGTAGTATACAGCTTCATAACATCAGTAGTATACAGCTTCATAACATCAGTAGTATACAGCTTCATAACATCAGTAGTATACAGCTTCATAACATCAGTAGTATACAGCTTCATAACATCAGTAGTATACAGCTTCATAACATCAGTAGTATACAGCTTCATAACATCAGTAGTATACAGCTTCATAACATCAGTAGTATACAGCTTCATAACATCAGTAGTATACAGCTTCATAACATCAGTAGTATACAGCTTCATAACATCAGTAGTATACAGCTTCATAACATCAGTAGTATACACCATCATAATATCAGTAGTATACAGCTTCATAACATCAGTAGTATACACCATCATAACATCAGTAGTATACAGCTTCATAACATCAGTAGTATACAGCATCATAACATCAGTAGTATACACCATCATAACATCAGTAGTATACAGCTTCATAACATCAGTAGTATACAGCTTCATAACATCAGTAGTATACAGCTTCATAACATCAGTAGTATACAGCTTCATAACATCAGTAGTATACAGCTTCATAACATCAGTAGTATACACCATCATAACATCAGTAGTATACACCATCATAATATCAGTAGTATACAGCTTCATAACATCAGTAGTATACAGCATAATAACATCAGTAGTATACAGCATAATAACATCAGTAGTATACAGCTTCATAACATTAGTATTATACAGCATAATAACATCAGTAGTATACAGCTTCATAACATCAGTAGTACACAGCTTCATAACATCATTAGTATACAGCTTCATAACATCAGTAGTACACAGCTTCATAACATCAGTAGTTTACAGCATCATAACATCAGCAGTATACAGCTTCATAACATCAGTAGTATACAGCATAATAACATCAGTAGTATACAGCATCATAACATCGGTAGTATACAGCTTCATAACATCAGTAGTACACAGCTTCATAACATCAGTAGTACACAGCTTCATAACATCAGTAGTACACAGCTTCATAACATCAGTAGTATACAGCTTCATAACATCAGTAGTATACAGCTTCATAACATCAGTAGTATACAGCATCATAACATCGGTAGTATACAGCTTCATAACATCAGTAGTATACAGCTTCATAACATCAGTAGTATACAGCTTCATAACATCAGTAGTATACACAGCTTCATAACATCAGTAGTACACAGCATCATAATATCAGTAGTACACAGCTTCATAACATCAGTAGTATACAGCTTCATAACATCAGTAGTATACAGCTTCATAACATCAGTAGTATACAGCTTCATAACATCAGTAGTATACAGCTTCATAACATCAGTAGTATACAGCATCATAACATCGGTAGTATACAGCTTCATAACATCAGTAGTACACAGCTTCATAACATCAGTAGTATACAGCTTCATAACATCAGTAGTACACAGCTTCATAACATCAGTAGTATACAGCTTCATAACATCAGTATTACACAGCTTCATAACATCAGTAGTACACAGCTTCATAACATCAGTAGTATACAGCATCATAACATCAGTAGTATACAGCTTCATAACATCAGTAGTATACAACATCATAACATCAGTAGTATACAGCTTCATAACATCAGTAGTACACAGTTTCATAACATCAGTAGTATACAGCTTCATAACATCAGTAGTACACAGCTTCATAACATCAGTAGTATACAGCTTCATAACATCAGTAGTATACAGCATCATAACATCAGTAGTATACAGCATCATAACATCAGTAGTATACAGCTTCATAACATCAGTAGTATACAGCATCATAACATCGGTAGTATACAGCTTCATAACATCAGTAGTATACAGCTTCATAACGTCAGTAGTATACAGCTTCATAACATCAGTAGTATACAGCTTCATAACATCAGTAGTATACAGCTTCATAACATCAGTAGTATACAGCTTCATAACATCAGTAGTATACAGCTTCATAACATCAGTAGTACACAGCTTCATAATATCAGTAGTACACAGCTTCATAACATCAGTAGTATACAGCTTCATAACATCAGTAGTATACAGCTTCATAACATCAGTAGTATACAGCATCATAACATCGGTAGTATACAGCTTCATAACATCAGTAGTATACAGCTTCATAACATCAGTAGTATACAGCTTCATAACATCAGTAGTATACAGCTTCATAACATCAGTAGTATACAGCTTTATAACGTCAGTAGTATACAGCTTCATAACATCAGTAGTATACAGCTTCATAACATCAGTAGTATACAGCTTCATAACATCAGTAGTATACAACTTCATAACATCAGTAGTATACAGCTTCATAACATCAGTAGTATACAGCTTCATAACATCAGTAGTACACAGCTTCATAACATCAGTAGTATACACAGCTTCATAACATCAGTAGTATACAGCATCATAACATCAGCAGTATACAGCATAATAACATCAGTAGTATACAGCTTCATAACATCAGTAGTATACAGCTTCATAACATCAGTAGTATACAGCTTCATAACATCAGTAGTATACACCATCATAACATCAGTAGTATACACCATCATAATATCAGTAGTATACAGCTTCATAACATCAGTAGTATACAGCTTCATAACATCAGTAGTATACAGCTTCATAACATCAGTAGTATACACAGCTTCATAACATCAGTAGTATACACAGCTTCATAACATCAGTAGTATACAGCATCATAACATCAGCAGTATACAGCTTCATAACATCAGTAGTATACAGCTTCATAACATCAGTAGTATACAGCTTCATAACATCAGTAGTATACAGCTTCATAACATCAGTAGTATACAGCTTCATAACATCAGTAGTATACAGCTTCATAACATCAGTAGTATACAGCTTCATAACATCAGTAGTATACAGCTTCATAACATCAGTATATACAGCTTCATAACATCAGTAGTATACAGCTTCATAACATCAGTAGTATACAGCTTCATAACATCAGTAGTATACAGCATCATAACATCAGCAGTATACAGCATAATAACATCAGTAGTATACACCATCATAACATCAGTAGTATACAGCATCAACTAGTAGAAGAATTAGACACACGTTCAACATCTGGGTATATTTATATTGTAGAAATAAAGGTGGTGCCTCATTCTAACAACAGCTGTTGATATTGTATTGTATTGTATTGTTAAAGCTTTCTAATTCTTCAACTTTCCTAACTTACAACTCTGCTTATCGTGATTTATCCAACATATTTTTCTGGTTGGTTTCCCATTAACCATTAATTAATCAACATCACGCAAGGCAACCTGAAATTGAATGATGTATTTTAAAAGTCTTTTCATTTTCAACTACAAGATCACAGGTGGGTGAAGCAGGTGATGGGTGAAGCAAGTGGTGGGTGAAGCAGGTGGTGTGTGAAGCAGGTGGTGGGTGAAGCAGGTGGTGGGTGAAGCAGGTGGTGGGTGAAGCAGGTGGTGTGTGAAGCAGGTGGTGGTGAAACAGGTGGTGTGTGAAGCAGGTGGTGGGTGAAGCAGGTGGTGGAGTGAAGCAGGTGGTGGTGAAGCAGGTGGTGTGTGAAGCAGGTGGTGGGTGAAGCAGGTGGTGGGTGAAGCAGGTGGTGGGTGAAGCAGGTGGTGGGTGAAGCAGGTGGTGTGTGAAGCAGGTGGTGGGTGAAGCAGTTGGTGGGTGAAGCAGGTGGTGGGTGAAGCAGGTGGTGTGTGAAGCAGGTGGTGGGTGAAGCAGGTGGTGGGTGAAGCAGGTGGTGGGTGAAGCAGGTGGTGGGTGAAGCAGGTGGTGGGTGAAGCAGGTGGTGGGTGAAGCAGGTGGTGGGTGAACTAGGTGGTGGGTGAAGCAGGTGGTGTGTGAACTAGGTGGTGGGTGAAGCAGGTGGTGTGTGAAGCAGGTGGTGGGTGAAGCAGGTGGTGGGTGAACTAGGTGGTGGGTGAAGCAGGTGGTGTGTGAAGCAGGTGGTGGGTGATGCAGGTGGTGGGTGAAGCAGGTGGTGGGTGAAGCAGGTGGTGGGTGAAGCAGGTGGTGGGTGAACTAAATGGTGGGTGAAGCAGGTGGTGGGTGAAGTAGGTGGTGGGTGAAGCAGGTGGTGGGTGAAGCAGGTGGTGGAGAACGCGTCCTCTGAGAACCTGGTGACAGAGAACGCTAAACTTGCAGTGTACGCATGCTGGGTGTCAAGTACGCATGCTGGGTGTCAAGTACGCATGCTGGGTGTCAAGTACGCATGCTGGGTGTCAAGTACGCATGCTGGGTGTCAAGTACGCATGCTGGGTGTCAAGTACGCATGCTGGGTGTCAAGTACGCATGCTGGGTGTCAAGTACGCATGCTGGGTGTCAAGTACGCATGCTGGGTGTCAAGTACGCATGCTGGGTGTCAAGTACGCATGCTGGGTGTCAAGTACGCATGCTGGGTGTCAAGTACGCATGCTGGGTGTCAAGTACGCATGCTGGGTGTCAAGTACGCATGCTGGGTGTCAAGTACGCATGCTGGGTGTCAAGTACGCATGCTGGGTGTCAAGTACGTGTGGTTAGCGTAGTTCCTCGTGGAATTATCATCTGACGCGGATTTTGTCTAAAGACTTGACTGACCGGGTGTTACAGCGGGGGTGTGGCAGGTGTGGGAGTGAAGAACTAGTGGCTCGGGTGTTACAGCAGGGGTGTGGCAGGTGTGGGGGTGAAGAACTAGTGGCTCGGGTGTTACAGCAGGGTGTGCAGGTGTGGGAGTGAAGAACTAGTGGCTCGGGTGTTACAGCAGGGTGTGGCAGGTGTGGGGGTGAAGAACTAGTGGCTCGGGTGTTACAGCGGGGGTGTGGCAGGTGTGGGAGTGAAGAACTAGTGGCTCGGGTGTTACAGCAGGGGTGTGGCAGGTGTGGGGTGAAGAACTAGTGGCTCGGGTGTTACAGCAGGGGTGTGGCAGGTGTGGGTGTGAAGAACTTGTGGCTCGGGTGTTACAGCAGGGGTGTGGCAGGTGTGGGAGTGAAGAACTAGTGGCTCGGGTGTTACAGCAGGGGTGTGGCAGGTGTGGGAGTGAAGAACGAGTGGGTCGGGTGTTACAGCAGGGGTGTGGCAGGTGTGGGAGTGAAGAACTAGTGGCTCGGGTGTTACAGCGGGGTGTGGCAGGTGTGGGAGTGAAGAACTAGTGGCTCGGGTGTTACAGCAGGGGTGTGGCAGGTGTGGGAGTGAAGAACAGTGGCTCGGGTGTTACAGCAGGGGTGTGGCAGGTGTGGGAGTGAAGAACTAGTGGCTCGGGTGTTACAGCGGGGTGTGGCAGGTGTGGGAGTGAAGAACTAGTGGCTCGGGTGTTACAGCAGGGGTGTGGCAGGTGTGGGAGTGAAGAACTAGTGGCTCGGGTGTTACAGCAGGGGTGTGGCAGGTGTGGGAGTGAAGAACTAGTGGCTCGGGTGTTACAGCAGGGGTGTGGCAGGTGTGGGAGTGAAGAACTAGTGGGTCGGGTGTTACAAGGGGTGTGGCAGGTGTGGGAGTGAAGAACGTGAAGTGCAGACTTAACTGTATTTGTGTCTTAGCAACAATGAAATAATGTCTGTTATTAAGTGAATAACTGACGGAAGGTAATGGTGACCACTGGTGGACCATGACAGCAGTGACCACTGGTGGACCATGGCAGCAGTGACCACTGGTGGACCATGACAGCAGTGACCACTGGTGGACCATGACAGCAGTGACCACTGGTGACCACTGGTGGACCATGACAGCAGTGACCACTGGTGACCACTGGTGGACCATGACAGCAGTGACCACTGGTGGACCATGACAGCAGTGACCACTGGTGGACCATGGCAGCAGTGACCACTGGTGGACCATGACAGCAGTGACCACTGGTGACCACTGGTGGACCATGACAGCAGTGACCACTGGTGACCACTGGTGGACCATGACAGCAGTGACCACTGGTGGACCATGACAGCAGTGACCACTGGTGACCACTGGTGGACCATGACAGCAGTGACCACTGGTGGACCATGGCAGCAGTGACCACTGGTGGACCATGACAGAAGTGACCACTGGTGACCACTGGTGGACCATGACAGCAGTGACCACTGGTGACCACTGGTGGACCATGACAGCAGTGACCACTGGTGGACCATGACAGCAGTAGCCACTGGTGGACCATGACAGCAGTGACCACTGGTGGACCATGACCGCAGTGACCACTGGTGGACCATGACAGCAGTGACCACTGGTGACCACTGGTGGACCATGACAGCAGTGACCACTGGTGGACCATGACAGCAGTGACCACTGGTGACCGCTGATGGACCATGACAGCAGTGACCACTGGTGACCGCTGATGGACCATGACAGCAGTGACCACTGGTGACCGCTGATGGACCATGACAGCAGTGACCACTGGTGACCACTGGTAGGCCATGACTGCAGTGACCACTGGTGACCACTGGTGGACCATGACAGCAGTGACCACTGGTGACCAGTGGTGGACTCCGTGGTGTGTGTGTGTTCACCTTGTTGTGTTTACATGGGTTAATTATTAGCTCCTGGACCCTGCCTCTTAACCTTTATCAACTGGATTTTTTAATGACACTCGTGAGCGTATGTGTGAATGTGTACGTAAATGTATGTGTGCGTCTGTTTGTCATTATGAGCCTGTGTATGTTTCCGTAAATGTTCACTTGTACGTGTATATCGTGTGCGCATGTTTACATGCTCGTATGTGTACGTGTGTATGTGTGTGTGTCTGCGTGCGTAAGTGTGCATAAAAGAACACGTATCCGTGCGTGTGTGCGTGCGTGCGTGCGTGCGTTGGACTCTTAAATAGTTAGTAAAACTAGTGGTCATGTGGCTACCTGGGGCGTCAACAATACTGACACACACACACACAGCTAGCCTGGGTCGAGATATATTACTTAATAAAAGTGCTGTTTATCTTCTGTCCCACACTGGCTGTGTCACCTGAGTGTGGGTGTCTCACACTGGCTGTGTCACCTGAGTTTGGTTGTCTCACACTGGCTGTGTCACCTGAGTGTGGGTGTCTCACACTGGCTGTGTCACCTGAGTGTGGGTGTCCCACACTGGCTGTGTCACCTGAGTGTGGGTGTCCCACACTGGCTGTGTCACCTGAGTGTGGGTGTCCCACACTGGCTGTGTCACCTGAGGTGGGTGTCCACACTGGCTGTGTCACCTGAGTGTGGGTGTCCCACACTGGCTGTGTCACCTGAGTGTGGGTGTCCCACACTGGCTGTGTCACCTGAGTGTGGGTGTCCTACACTGGCTGTGTCACCTGAGTGTGGGTGTCCCACACTGGCTGTGTCACCTGAGTGTGGGTGTTCTACACTGGCTGTGTCACCTGAGTGTGGGTGTCTCACACTGGCTGTGTCACCTGAGTGTGGGTGTCCCACACTGGCTGTGTCACCTGAGTGTGGGTGTCCCACACTAGCTGTGTCACCTGAGTGTGGGTGTCTCACACTGGCTGTGTCACCTGAGTGTGGGTGTCCCACACTGGCTGTGTCACCTGAGTGTGGGTGTCCTACACTGGCTGTGTCACCTGAGTGTGGGTGTCCCACACTGGCTGTGTCACCTGAGTGTGGGTGTCCTACACTGGCTGTGTCACCTGAGTGTGGGTGTCTCACACTGGCTGTGTCACCTGAGTGTGGGTGTCCCACACTGGCTGTGTCACCTGAGTGTGGGTGTCCCACACTGGCTGTGTCACCTGAGTGTGGGTGTCCCACACTGGCTGTGTCACCTGAGTGTGGGTGTCCTACACTGGCTGTGTCACCTGAGTGTGGGTGTCCCACACTGTGGGTGCATCCCATCGTTCTGTCTCCAGCAACTTCTAACATTCACTGTCTGAATGTATGTGTCTGGTGTGTGTTGTAGCCCTGAAAGCTGTACCAGTGTGGTGATACAGTGTTCGTACCTTACCATGGTCTGTGTCTTCTCAAGCCCGCCTGTCCTCCCGCCCGTCCGCCCGCCTGTCCTCCCGCCCGTCCGCCCGCCTGTCCTCCTGTCTTGCAGCACAGAAGAGGAGCGACCTTCAGACAGATAATTATTTAGATGATCTGCGCTAGTTAGTGTTTGTGGGTTGTCACACATGACTACTGATGCTGCCATGGTTGTCACACATGACTACTGATGCTGCCATGGTTGTTACATATGACTACTGATGCTGCCATGGTTGTCACACATGACTACTGATGCTGCCATGGTTGTCACACATGACTACTGATGCTGCCATGGTTGTTACATATGACTACTGATGCTGCCATGGTTGTCACACATGACTACTGATGCTGCCATGGTTGTTACAATATACATGACTACCGATGCTGCCATGGTTGTTTTTAATGACTAGTGATGCTGCCATGGTTGTTATTCATGGCTACTGATGCTGCCATGGTTGTTATTCATGACTACTGATGCTGCCATGGTTGTTATTCATGAATACTGATGCTCTCATGGTTGTTATTCATGACTATTGATGCTGCCATGGTTGTTATCCATGACTACTGATGTTCTCATAGTTGTTATCCATGACTACTGATGCTGCCATGATTGTTTTCCATGACTACTGATGCTGCCATGATTGTTATCCATGACTACTGATGCTGCCATGGTTGTTATTCATGAATACTGATGCTCTCATGGTTGTTATTCATGACTACTGATGCTGCCATGGTTGTCACCCAAGGCGTTATCATGGCATTGTGACGTCGTGACGTCACTGTTTACAAAGGTGAATCTTTGGCCCATCGTCACTGTGTAGACAGCTGTTGACACCTGATACCATCTTCCACCCTCACCCACCTTCTTCTAGCTCTCAATGTCTTCAAGAAACGTTTGAAGTAGTACACGAAGGATATGTAATACTGACAACATGAATTATTATTATTATTATAATCAAAGAAAGCGATAAACCGACAAGGTGAAGAACTTGACATGTGTGCAACATTTGAAGCTGCTCTGTTTGCTGACTCCATAGTGCAGCACTGCAACATTTGAAGCTGCTCTGTTTGCTGACTCCATAGTGCAGCACTGCAACATTTGAAGCTGCTCTGTTTGCTGACTCCATAGTGCAGCACTGCAACATTTGAAGCTGCTCTGTTTGCTGACTCCATAGTGCAGCACTGCAACATTTGAAGCTGCTCTGTTTGCTGACTCCATAGTGCAGCACTGCAACATTTGAAGCTGCTCTGTTTGCTGACTCCATAGTGCAGCACTGCAACATTTGAAGCTGCTTTGTTTGCTGACTCCATAGTGCAACACTGCAACATTAGAAGCTGCTCTGTTTGCTGACTCCATAGTGCAGCACTGCAACATTTGAAGCTGCTCTGTTTGCTGACTCCATAGTGCAACACTGCAACATTTGAAGCTGCTCTGTTTGCTGACTCCATAGTGCAACACTGCAACATTAGAAGCTGCTCTGTTTGCTGACTCCATAGTGCAGCACTGCAACATTTGAAGCTGCTCTGTTTGCTGACTCCATAGTGCAACACTGCAACATTTGAAGCTGCTCTGTTTGCTGACTCCATAGTGCAGCACTGCAACATTTGAAGCTGCTCTGTTTGCTGACTCCATAGTGCAGCACTGCAACATTTGAAGCTGCTCTGTTTGCTGAATCCATAGTGCAGCACTGCAACATTTGAAGCTGCTCTGTTTGCTGACTCCATAGTGCAGCACTGCAACATTTGAAGCTGCTCTGTTTGCTGACTCCATAGTGCAGCACTGCAACATTTGAAGCTGCTCTGTTTGCTGACTCCATAGTGCAGCACTGCAACATTTGAAGCTGCTTTGTTTGCTGACTCCATAGTGCAGCACTGCAACATTTGAAGCTGCTCTGTTTGCTGACTCCATAGTGCAACACTGCAACATTAGAAGCTGCTCTGTTTGCTGACTCTATAGTGCAACACTGCAACATTTGAAGCTGCTCTGTTTGCTGACTCCATAGTGCAACACTGCAACATTAGAAGCTGCTCTGTTTGCTGACTCCATAGTGCAGCACTGCAACATTTGAAGCTGCTCTGTTTGCTGACGCCATAGTGCAACACTGCAACATTAGAAGCTGCTCTGTTTGCTGACTCCATAGTGCAGCACTGCAACATTTGAAGCTGCTCTGTTTGCTGACTCCATAGTGCAGCACTGCAACATTTGAAGCTGCTCTGTTTGCTGACTCCATAGTGCAGCACTGCAACATTTGAAGCTGCTCTGTTTGCTGACTCCATAGTGCAACACTGCAACATTAGAAGCTGCTCTGTTTGCTGACTCCATAGTGCAGCACTGCAACATTTGAAGCTGCTCTGTTTGCTGACTCCATAGTGCAGCACTGCAACATTTGAAGCTGCACTGTTTGCGCTGCCATCATCACCCTCAAGTCTTCACCACATATTGAGATATTTCTTTACCTAGTGTACAACGGCGCAGTGCAACATCTCACCAACAAACAATATCTCACCTGGATTATTACCCCGGAAGTTTAGCAATCCATGGAACTCATTAAAGCCACAATGTCTGCCTTATTTTCGCTGGGGTCCTCTGATGCTCTCCTCTCCTGGGACGCCACCCACAGCTGTGGGTTAACACTCTGGTACCTACTTACTGCTAGGTGACCACCCACAGCTGTGGGTTAACAGTCTGGTACCTACTTACTGCTAGGTGACCACCCACAGCTGTGGGTTAACACTCTGGTACCTACTTACTGCTAGGTGACCACCCACAGCTGTGGGTTAACACTCTGGGACCTACTTACTGCTAGGTAACCACCCACAGCTGTGGGTTAACACTCTGGTACCTACTTAATGCTAGGTGACCACCCACAGCTGTGGGTTAACACTCTGGTACCTATGTACTGCTAGGTGACCACCCACAGCTGTGGGTTAACACTCTGGTACCTACTTACTGCTAGGTGACCACCCACAGCTGTGGGTTAACAGTCTGGTACCTACTTACTGCTAGGTGACCACCCACAGCTGTGGGTTAACACTCTGGTACCTACTTACTGCTAGGTGACCACCCACAGCTGTGGGTTAACACTCTGGTACCTACTTAATGCTAGGTGACCACCCACAACTGTGGGTTAACACTCTGGTACCTACTTACTGCTAGGTGACCCAGTTGTGTTAAGCTCGAGCCCAGGTCCCTCAGCTGCGAGACTAAGGCGCTACCACTTGAGCCAGGAGCCACTGAACCTAATTTTGATTGGTACACAAAATTGTAGTGTATATTGTCTTGGAAGAGGAGAAGAAGGGATACAAGGAGTGGGGAAAAGGGCGGAGAAGGAAGAGGAGAAAGAGGAGGGAGCTAGTGAAGGGAGGGGCATAAGAAGGGAGAACCTGCACCTTTGTTCCCGTCACAGGTGATATAAAGGTGACGGACACGTGACGCTGTGTTCTGTAATGTGCGGATGTGGTCTGTAGTTCTTTGTGTCTGTCTGTCTGTGACTTTGGTTCCTGGAGCCTTCTGTGCGTGTCTCTGCTTCCTAGAACCTTGTGTGTGTGTGTGTGTAATTACCTAGTTGTGGTTGCAGGGGTCGATTCCCAGCTCCTCGCCCCGCCTCTTCACTGCCCACTACTGGGTCACTCTTCCTGCTTCATGAGCTTTATCATACCTCTTCTTAAAGCTATGTATGGATCCTGCCTCCACTACATCACTTCCCTGACTATTCCACTTCCTGACAACTCTGTGACTGAAGAAATACTTCCTAACATCCCTGTGATTCATCTAAGTCTTCAACTTCCAATTGTGACCCCTTGTTGCTGTGTCCCATCTCTGGAACATTCTGTCTCTGTCCAACTTGTCGATTCCTCTCAGTATTTTATATGTCGTTAACATATCCCCCTTATCTCTCCTGTTCTTCAGTGTCTTCTGGTCGATTTCCCTTAACCTCTCCTCGTAGGACATGCCTCTTAGCTCCGGGACTAGTCTTGTTGCAAACCTTTGCACTTTCTCTAATTTCCTTACATGCTTTGCTAGGTGTGGGTTCCAAACTGGTGCTGCATACTACAATATAGGCCTGACATACACAGTGTATAGGGTCCTGGACGATTCCTTATTGAGATGTCGGAATGCTGTTCTTAGGTTTGCTAGGCGCCCATATGCTGCAGCAGTTATTTGGTTCATGTGCGCCTCAGGAGATGTGCCCGGTGTTATACTCACCCCAAGATCCTTTTCCTTGAGTGAGATTTATAGTATCTGGCCCCCTAGACTGTATTCTGTCTGCGGTCTTCTTTGCCCTTCCCCAATCTTCATGACTTTGCACTTGGTGGGGTTGAACTCTAGGAGCCAGTTTCTGGACCAGGCCTGCATCCTGTCCAGATCCCTTTGTAGTTCTGCCTGGTCCTCGTCCGATTGAATTCTTCTCATCAACTTCACATCATCTGCAAACAGGGGCACTTCTGAGTCTATTCCTTCCGTCATATCATTCACAAATACCAGAAACAGCACCGGTCCAAGGACTGACCCCTGTGGAACCCCACTCGTCACAGGCGCCCACTCTGACACCTTGCCACGTACCATGACTCGCTGTTGTCTTCCCAACAGGTATTCCCTGATCCACTGCAGTGCCTTCCCTGCTATACCTGCCTGGTCCTCCAGCTTTTGCACTAATCTCTTGTGTGGAACTGTGACAAACGCTTGCTTACAGTGTGTGTGTATGTGTGTGTGTACTCACCTAGTTGTGATTGCAGGGGTCGAGTCATAGCTCCTGGCCCCGCCTCTTCACTGGCCGCTACTAGGTAACTATCCCTGCGCCATGAGCTTTATCATACCTCTTCTTAAAGCTATGTATGGAACCTGCCTCCACTACATCGCTTCATAAACTATTCCACTTCCCGACCACTCTGTGACTGAAGAAATACTTCCTAACATCCCTGTGATTCATCTGAGTCTTCAACTTCCAACTGTGTCCCCTTGTTGCTGTGTCCCATCTCTGGAACATTCTGTTTTTGTCCACCTTGTCAATTCCTCTCAGTATCTTATATGTCGTTATCATGTCCCCCCTATCTCTCCTGTCCTCCAGTGTCGTCAGGTCGATTTTCCTTAACCTCTCCTCGTAGGACATACTCCTTAGCTCCAGGACTAGTCTTATTGCAAACCTTTGCACTTTCTCGAGCTTCTTCACGTGCTTGGCTAGGTGTGGGTTCCAAACTGGTGCTGCATACTCTAGTATGGGCCTAACGTACACAGTGTATAGGGTCCTGGACGATTCCTTATTGAGATGTCGGAATGCCATTCTTAGGTTTGCTAGGCGCCCATATGCTGCAGCAGTTATTTGGTTGATGTGCGCCTCAGGAGATGTGCCCGGTGTTATACTAACCACAAAATCTTTTTCCTTGATTGAAGTTTGTAGTCTCTGGCCCCCTAGACTGTGTGTGTGTGTGTGTGTGTGTGTGTGTGTGTGTGTGTGTGTCTGTACACCGTCTTCCATAATTTGTTCATCATATAATTTATTAATATTTTCAATAGGTTTAACACAAACTTTTTTCTCGTAAAAATTATTTCATTGGTCAACTACTCTTGTTTACGAAGTTTTTCAAGTAGGACTCCAAGAAATGACCGGCCTATCAGTCAGGATACAGTGAGAAACTTTAGACTGGAAGTCTGGAGTCACTGAACAACGAGGAGAGCTTCTCCACGACACCTCTGGACGTAACGAGGAGAGCTTCTCCACGACACCTCTGGACGTAACGAGGAGAGCTTCTCCACGACACCTCTGGACGTAACGAGGAGCTTCACGACACTCTGGACGTAACGGACTTCTCCACGACACCTCTGGACGTAACGAGGAGAGCTTCTCCACGACACCTCTGGACGTAACGAGGAGAGCTTCTCCACGACACCTCTGGACGTAACGAGGAGAGCTTCTCCACGGCACCTCTGGACGTAACGAGGAGAGCTTCTCCACGACACCTCTGGACGTAACGAAGAGAGCTTCTCCACGACACCTCTGGACGTAACGAGGAGAGCTTCTCCACGACACCTCTGGACGTAACGAGGAGAGCTTCTCCACGACACCTCTGACGTACGGAGCTTTCCACGACCTCGACGTAACGAGAGAGCTTCTTCACGACCTCTGGACGTAACGAGAGCTTCTCCAGACCCCTGGACGTCGAGCTTCAGCACCTCTGGACGTAACGAGAGCTCCACTCTGGACGTACAGAGCTTCCAGACACCTCTACCAAATAGAGTCCTTCCATGTGGCACTCACTCATGAGTCAGTCCTTCCATGTGGCACTCACTCATGAGTCAGTCCTTCCATGTGGCACTCACTCATGAGTCAGTCCTTCCATGTGGCACTCACTCATGAGTCAGTCCTTCCATGTGGCACTCACTCATGAGTCAGTCCTTCCATGTGAC
This sequence comes from Cherax destructor, assembly GCA_009830355.1. Taxonomy (NCBI): domain Eukaryota; kingdom Metazoa; phylum Arthropoda; class Malacostraca; order Decapoda; family Parastacidae; genus Cherax; species Cherax destructor. The sequence continues at coordinate 25,106 of WNWK01003108.1, read as the reverse complement.
ACCACTGAGTCAATAATTCCATGTGGCACTCACTCATGAGTCAGTCCTTCCATGTGGCACTCACTCATGAGTCAGTCCTTCCACGTGGCATTCACTCATGAGTTAGTCCTTCCATGTGGCATTCATGGGTCACTCCTATCATGTGGCAGTCACTCATGAGTCAGTCCTGTAATGTGGCACTCACTCATGAGTCAGTCCTCCCATGTGGCACTCATGAGTCAGTCCTCCCATGTGGCACTCATGAGTCAGTCCTGTAATGTGGCACTCACTCATGAGTCAGTCCTCCCATGTGGCACTCATGAGTCAGTCCTGTAATGTGGCACTCACTCATGAGTCAGTCCTCCCATGTGGCACTCATGAGTCAGTCGTCTCATGGTCCAGATAATGGCCTCCACCTCCCGGTCATTCTGAATTGTAAACTAAATACTTCGTGAATATGAAGTGTAAAGATAAATACATGAAAGTAAACACAAGTAAATACAGTGAATGTTATTTGAAGTTTGTAAGATCAACCTGTTATTTGAATTCTTTGAGACAGAAAGAAAAAACCAGAAAGGCTTCCGGAATGCAGAGCGCTTGTTGACAGTCTTCCGCTTTACACTCACATGATAGTTTAGTGGTGCCTCCCTGGTTAGTTGTCTGCCTAGTTAACGAGTCTATAGTGCTAGTATAAACTGTAGTAGTGATAGTTTGATAGTTTGCTAGCAACAGCAGTAATAGAAGTTCAAATTCTACCTCCCTGGGAAGTTGCTGTCTGCCTATTTAATACAACAAAATTAGTTTGATAGTTTGCTAGCAACAACAGTAATAACAAACATTAATAACAAACAGTAATAACAAACAGTAATAACAAACTCTACTTAAACCATTCGAAGTAAACATTCCTGCACGTTCATGAACGTTCATGAACGTTCATGAACGTTCATGAACGTTCATGAACGTTCATGGACGTTTATGAACGTTCATGAACGTTTCATGGTTATTCTATTCAAGAGCTTTCTCAAGTCGGCAGTGAGGCCAGAGGAAGTGAAGGATCAGGAGAGAGCCTTCTCTTATCTGTTCACTGCTAGCATCAATACTCTAGACACAGTCTAGCATCAACACTCTAGACACAGTCTAGCATCAACACTCTAGACATAGCATCAACACACTAGACACAGTCTAGCATCAATACTCTAGACAGGCTAGCATCAACACTCTAGACACAGTCTAGCATCAACACTCTAGACACAGTCTAGCATCAACACTCTAGACACAGTCTAGCATCAACACTCTAGACACAGTCTAGCATCAACACACTAGACACAGTCTAGCATCAACACACTAGACACATGCTAGCATCAACACTCTAGACACAGTCTAGCATCAACACTCTAGACACAGGCTAGCATCAACACTCTAGACACAGTCTAGCATCAACACACTAGACACAGTCTGGCATCAACGCTCTAGACATAGTCTAGCATCAACACTCTAGATAGAGGCTTGCATCAGCACTCTAGACACAGGCTAGCATCAGCACTCTAGATACAGTCTGGAATCAACACTCTAGACACAGGCTAGCATCAGCACTCTAGACACAGGCTAGCATCAACACTCTTGACATAGGCTAGCATCAGCACTCTAGACGCAGGCTAGCATCAGCACTTTAGACACAGGCTAGCATCAGCACCCTAGACACAAGCTAGCATTAACACTCTAGACACAGGCTAACATTAACACTCTAGACACAGGCTAGCATCAGCACCCTAGACACAGGCTAGCATTAACACTCTAGACACAGGCTAGCATTAACACTCTAGACACAGGCTAGCATCAAAACTCTAGACACAGGCTAGCATTAACACTCTAGACACAGGCTAGCATTAACACTCTAGACACAGGCTTACATTAACACTCTAGACACAGGCTAGCATCAGCAATCTAGACACAGGCTAACATTAACACTCTAGACACAGGCTAGCATCAGCACTCTAGACACAGGCTAGCATTAACACTCTAGACACAGTCTAGCATCAACACTCTAGACACAGGCTAGCATCAACACTCTAGACACAGGCTAGCATCAACACTTTAGACACAGGCTAGCATCAATACCCTAGACACAGGCTAGCATCAACACCCTAGACACAGGCTAGCATCAACACCCTAGACACAGTCTAGCATCAACACCCTAGACACAGTCTAGCATCAACACCCTAGACAGGCTAGCATCAACACCCTAGACACAGGCTAGCATCTGTTTATTCCCAAGACTCATCACCCCCCCCCCTTGCACACACACACACACACACACACATACAAACACACTCACGCACGCACACAAGATCGGAGAAGGGCAAAGAAGACCGCCGACAGAGTACAGGCTAGGCGGACAAAGACTACAAACCTCAGCAAAGGAGAAAGACCTTGGGGTGAGTATAACGCCAAGCACGTCTCCGGAGGCACACATCAACCAGATAACTGCGGCAGCATATGGGCGACTAGCAAACCTAAGATTAGCGTTCCGTTACCTTAACAAGGAATCGTTCAAGACACTGTACACCGTGTACGTCAGGCCCATACTAGAGTATGCAGTACCAGTCTGGAACCCACACCTGGTCAAGCACGTAAAGAAACTAGAGAAAGTGCAAAGGTTTGCGACAAGGTTAGTTCCACAACTCAGGGGTCTGTCCTATGAAGAGAGGTTGAGGGAAATAGGACTAACAACACTGGAGGAAAGAAGGGTCAGAGGAGACATGATAACGACATACAAAATACTGCGGGGAATCGACAAGGTAGACAGTGACAGGATGTTCCAGAAAGGGAACACAGAAACAAGGGGACACAACTGGAAGCTGAAGACTCAGATGAGTCAAAGGGATGTCAGGAAGCATTTCTTCAGCCACAGAGTAGTCAGGAAGTGGAATGGACTAGAGAAAGATATAGTGGAGGCAGGAACCATACATAGTTTTAGGACAAGGTATGATAAAGCTCATGGAGCAGGGAGAGCAGAGACCCAGTAGCAGACAGCGAAGAGGCGGGGCCAGGAGCTGAGTCTCGACCCCTGCAACCACAATTAGGTGAGTACAATTAGGTGAGTACACACCTTCGACACAGTTCCTCACAAGAGATTAGTACAGAAGCTAGAGGATCAGGCACGTATAACAGGGCACTGCAATGGATCAGAGAATACCTGACAGGAAGGCAACAACGAGTCATGATACTTGATGAGGTATCACAATGGGCGCCTGTGACGAGCGGGGTTCCACAAGGGTCAGTCCTAGGACCAGTGCTGTTTTTGGTATATGTGAATGACATGACGGAAAGGATAGACTCAGAAGTGTCCCAGTTAGCAGATGATATGAAGTTAATGAGAAGAATTAAATCAGATGAGGATCAGGCAGGACTCCAAAGAGACCTGGACAGGCTGGTCACGTGGTCCAGCAACTGGCTACTCGAATTTAACCCAGCCAAATGCAAAGTCATGAAGATCGGGGAAGGGCAAAGAAGACCGCAGAGTATAATAGGCTAGGTGGCCAGAGACTGCAAACCTCACTCAAGGAGAAAGATCTTGGGGTGAGTATAACACCGAGCACGTCTCCGGAAGCACACATCAACCAGATAACTGCTGCAGCATATGGGCGCCTGGCAAACCTGAGAATAGCGTTCCGATACCTCAGTAAGGAATCGTTCAAGACTCTGTACACCGTGTACGTCAGGCCCATACTGGAGTATGCAGCACCAGTTTGGAACCCACACCTGGTCAAGCACGTCAAGAAATCAGAGAAAGTGCAAAGGTTTGCAACAAGGCTAGTTCCAGAACTATGGGGAATGTCCTACGAAGAAAGGTTAAGGAAAATAGGCCTGACGACACTAGAGGACAGGAGGGTTAGGGGAGACATGATAACGACATACAAAATTTTGCTAGGGATAGATAAGATGGACAGAGGCAGGATGTTCCAGAGATGTGACACAGTAACAAGGGGTCACAATCGGAAGTTGAAGACTCAGATGAGTCAAACGGATGTTAGGAAGTACTTCTTCAGTCACAGAGTTGTCAGGAACTGGAATTGTCTGGAAAGAAAGGTAGTGGAGGGAGAAACCATACATAGCTTTAAGACGGAGGTATGATAAAGCTCATGGAGCAGGGAGAGAGAGGACCTACTAGCGATCAGTGAAGCGACTGGGCCAGGAGCTGAGCCTCGACCCCTGCAACCACAAATAGGTGAGTACAATTGGGTGAGTACACACACACACACACACACACACACGACCTTCACCGCCGTAAGCACCACCGTGACTTGAGGGGAGGATGGTGGAGGTGAGGAGGATGATGGAGGTGGGGAGGATGGTGGAGGTGGGGAGGATGGTGGAGGTGGGGAGGATGGTGGAGGTGGGGAGGATGGTGGAGGTGTGGAGGATGGTGGAGGTGGGGAGGATGGTGGAGGTGGGGAGGATGGTGGAGGTGGGGAGGATGGTGGAGGTGGGAAGATAGTGGAGGTGGGGAGGATGGTGGAGGTGGGGAGGATGGTGGAGGTGGGGAGGATGGTGGAGGTGTGGATGATGGTGGAGGTGGGGAGGATGGTGGAGGTGGGGAGGATGGTGGAGGTAGGGAGGATGGTGGAGGTGGGGAGGATGGTGGAGGTGGGGAAGATAGTGGAGGTGGGGAGGATGGTGGAGGTGGGGAGGATAGTGGAGGTGGGGAGGATGGTGGAGGTGGGGAGGATGGTGGAGGTGTGGAGGATGGTGGAGGTGGGGAAGATGGTGGAGGTGGGGAGGATGGTGGAGGAGGGAGAATGGTGGAGGTGGGGAGGATGGTGGAGGTGGGGAGGATGGTGGAGGTGGGGAAGATGGTGGAGGTGGGGATGATGGTGGAGGTGGGGAAGATGGTGGAGGTGGGGAAGATGGTGGAGGTGGGGAAGATGGTGGAGGTGGGGAAGATGGTGGAGGTGGGGAGGATGGTGGAGGTGGGGAAGATAGTGGAGGTGGGGAGGATGGTGGAGGTGGGGAGGATGGTGGAGGTGGGGAGGATGGTGGAAGTGGGGAGGATGGGGGAGAATGGTGGAGGATAGTGGAGGTGGGGAAGGTGGTGTAGGTGGGAGGATGGTGGAGGTGGGGAAGATGGTGGAGGTGGGGAGGATGGTGGAGGTGAAGAGGATGGTGGAGGTGGGGAGGATGGTGGAGGTGGGGAGGATGGTGGAGGTGGGGAAGATGGTGGAGGTGGGGAGGATGGTGGAGGTGGGGAGGATGGTGGAGATGGGGAGGATGGTGGAGGTGGGGAAGATGGTGGAGGTGGGAAGGATGGTGAAGGTGGGGAAGATAGTGGAGGTGGGGAGGATGGTGGAGGTGGGAAAGATGGTGGAGGTGGGGAGGATGGTGGAGGTGGGGAAGATGGTGGAGGTGGGGAGGATGGTGGAGGTGGGGAGGATGGTGGAGGTGGGGAGGATGGTCGAGATGGGGAGAATAGTGGAGGTGGGGAGGATAGTGGCGGTGAGGATTGTGAAGGTGGGGAGGATGGTGGAGATGGGGAGGATAGTGAATTTGGGAAGAATAGTGGAGGTGGGGAGGATGGAGTAGGTGAGGAAGATGGGGAGAAAACAAGGATGGTGCAGGTTAGGAGGATGGTTTAGGTGGGGAGAATAGTGGAAGTGGGGAGGATAGTGGCGGTGAGGATGGTGGTGGAAAGGATGGTGGAGGTGGGGAGAATAGTGGAGGTGGAGAGAATAGTGGAGGTGGGGAGGATAGTGCCGGTGAGGATGGTGGAGGTGGAGAGGATGGTGAAGGTGGGGAGGATAGTGGCGGTTAGGATGGTGGAGGTGGGGATTATGGTGTAGGTGGGGAGGATAGTGAAGATTGGGAGGATACCTGGAGTATAACTTGAGAGGGTTCTGGGGGTCAACGCCCCGGCGGCCCGGTCTGTGATAAGGCTTCATGGTGGATCAGGGCCTGATCAACCAGGCTGTTACTGTTGGCCGCACGCAAACCGACGTACGAACCACAGCCCGGCTGGTCAGGTACTGGAGGACGGAAGGATGGTGGAGGATGGAAGGATGGTGGAGGATGGAAGGATGGTGGAGGATGGAAGCAGTGTTGTCACATGACAGTTGTGCCACAGTGTCTCAACACATCATTACAAGTTCACCACTTTTATATTCATGCTATTTTCTAGTGATAATTTCTCCCAGGTCTTCACTGTCTTTAGTTTCAGTGTTTATGTGTCATAATGTATATTCGTCCTCCAGTCTTGGCACTCTCAGTGCTGGTGTACATGTACACCATGGTGTTGATGTAGTGTACACCATGGTGTTGATGTAGTGTACACCATGGTGTTGATGTAGTGTACACCATGGTGTTGATGTAGTGTACACCATGGTGTTGATGTAGTGTACACCATGGTGTTGATGTAGTGTACACCATGGTGTTGATGTAGTGTACACCATGGTGTTGATGTAGTGTACACCACGGTGGTGTAGATGTAGCGTACACCACGGTGGTGTTGATGTAGTGTACACCACGGTGTTGATGTAGTGTACACCATGGTGTTGATGTAGTGTACACCATGGTGTTGATGTAGTGTACACCACGGTGTTGATGTAGTGTACACCATGGTGTTTATGTAGTGTACACCATGGTGTTGATGTAGTGTACACCATGGTGTTGATGTAGTGTACACCATAGTGTTGATGTAGTGTACACCACGGTGGTGTAGATGTAGCGTACACCACGGTGGTGTTGATGTAGTGTACACCACTGTGTTGATGTAGTGTACACCACGGTGGTGTTGATGTAGTGTACACCACGGTGATGTTGATGTAGTGTACACCACGGTGGTGTTGATGCAGTGTACACCACGGTGGTGTTGATCTTGAGTTTTAGTGTTTTCTAATATTTGTTCTTCGTTTACAGGTAAGGAGGCTGTCTAGGAGCGGCACATATGTAGTGATGCTGTCTAGGAGCGGCACCTATGTAGTGTTGCACTCAAACTGTGAGTAACAAACACTGGAACAACATGACAACATATGTGGAGTGTGGCAGAGAGAGAATACATACACACATGTACTAATGCAGCCACTCAAAACACACACACACACACACACACACACATCTCCCACTTTCCCAACCCCAACGTACCCCCCAGACTACGGTTTTAGAAAAGAAGTTGAAGGTTTGGTATACAAATGCAGATGGTATAACAAATAAATGTGAGAAGTGGCATGAAATAATAAAGGAGACATCCCCAGACATAATAGCACTCACAGAAACGAAACTCACCAGGATGATAACAGATGCAATCTTTCCACCTGGATATCAAATCCTCAGGAAAGATAGAGGAAGCAGAGGGGAAGGAGGAGTTGCACTGCTCATTAAGAACAGTTGGGGATTTGAGGAAGTGGAAGGAATGGATGGAATGGGCGAAAGGGACTACATAATAGGAACAATTCAGTCTGAGAGCCATAAGGTGGTAATTGCTGTAATGTACAACCCGCCACAGAACTGCAGAAGGCCAAGAGATGAATACGACGAGAGCAACAGAGCAATGGTAGACACACTAGCCGAGGTGGCTAGTGTGTTACTAGTTATGGGTGATTTCAATCACAAGGAGATTGACTGGGAAAACCTGGAGTACCATGGAGGTCCTGAATCATGGAGAGCCAAGATGATGGATGTGGTACTGGAAAACCTCATGCATCAACATGTTAGAGACACTACCAGAGAGAGAGAGGTGGGGATGAACCAGCAAGACTGGACCTAGTATTCACCTTGAATAGTTCGGACATCAAGGATATCACGTATGAAAGGCCCCTTGGAGCTAGTGATCATTTGGGTCTGCGTTTTGATTATATAGTTGAGCTACAAGTGGAGAGGGAAGCAGGAATAGGAAGGGAGAAACGAAACTACAAAAGGGAGGACTACACAAGCATGAGGAACTTCCTACAAGACGTTCAGTGGGAGAGAGAATTGGCAGGAAAACCAGTAAAATAAATGTTGGAATATGTGACAACCAAATGCAAAGAGGCAGAGGAGAGGTTTGTCCCCAAGGAAAACAGAAGTAACGGGAAGACCAGAACGAGTCCTTGGTTCACCCAAAGGTGTAGAGAGGCAAAAACTAAGTGCACTAAAGAATGGAAAAAGTACAGAAGACAAAGGACCCAGGAAAATAGATTAGCCGAAGAGCCAGAAACGAATATGCACAGGTAAGAAGGGAGGCTCAGCGACAATACGAAAATGATATAGCATCAAAAGTCAAGTCTGACCCAAAGCTGCTGTACAGCCACATCAGGAGGAAAACAACAGTCAAGGACCAGGTAATCAGGCTGAGGAAGGAAGGTGGGAAGTTCACAAGAAACGACCAAGAGGTATGTGAGGAGCTCAACATGAGATTTAATTAAAGAAGTCTTTACAGAGGAGACAGGAAAGACTCCAGGAATTCAGAATAGGGAGGTATACCAACAAGTGCTGGATGAAATACACACAACCGAGGAGGAGGTGAAGAAGCTGTTATGTGAACTCGATACCTCAAAAGCGGTGGGACCTGACAACATTTCTCCGTGGGTCCTTAGGGAGGGAGCAGAGATGTTGTTTGTGCCACTAACAAAAATCTTCAACACATCCATTGAAACTGGGCAACTACCTGAGGTGTAGAAGATGGCAAATATAGTCCCAATTTTTAAGAAAGGAGACAGACACGAGGCATTAAACTACAGACCTTTGTCACTGACGTGTATAGTATGCAAAGTCATGGAGAAGATCATCAGGAGGAGAGTGGTGGCGCACCTAGAAAGACACAAGCTTATAAACGACAACCGGCACGGTTTCAGGGAAGGAAAATCCTGTGTCACAAACCTACTGGAGTTTTATGACAAGGTAACAGAAGTAAGACACGAGAGAGAGGGTGGATAGACTGCATTTTCTTGGACTGCAAGAAGGCGTTCGACACAGTTCCTCACAAGAGGTTAATTCAAAAGCTAGAGGATCAGGCACACGTAACTGAAAAGGCACTGCAATGGATCAGAGAATACCTGACAGGGAGGCAACAACGAGTCATGGTACGTGACGAGGTGTCAGAGTGGGCACCTGTGACGAGTGGGGTTCCACAAGGGTCAGTCCTGGGACCGGTACTGTTTTTGGTATATGTGAATGACATAACGGAAGGGATAGACTCAGAAGTGTCCCTGTTTGCAGATGATGTGAAGTTAATGAGGAGAATTAAATCAGTCGAGGATCAGGCAGGACTACAAAGAGACCTGGACAGGCTACAAGCCTGGTCCAGTAACTGGCTTATTGAATTTAACAATGCCAAATGTAAAGTCATGAAGATCGGGGAAGGGCAAAGAATACCGCAGACAGAGTATAGTCTAGGTGGCCAAAGACTGCAAACCTCACTCAAGAAAAAAGATCTTGGGGTGAGTATAATACCGAGCACATCTGAGGCACACATCAATCAGATAACTGCTGCAGCATATGGGCGTCTGGCAAACTTAAGAATAGCGTTCCAATACCTCACTAAGGAATCGTTCAAGACTCTGTACACCATATACGTCAGGCCCATACTGGAGTATGCAGCACCAGTTTGGAACCCACACCTGGTCAAGCACGTCAGGAAATTAGAGAAAGTGCAGAGGTTTGCAACAAGACTAGTAGTCCCAGAGCTAAGGGGATTGTCCTACGAAGAAAGGTTAAGGGAAATCGGCCTGACGACACTAGAGGACAGGAGGGTTAGGGAAGACATGATAACGACACAGAAACAAGGGGTCACAGTTGGAAGTTGAAGACTCCTATGAGTCAAAGGGATGTTAGGAAGTATTTCTTCAGTCATAGAATTGTCAGGAAGTGGAATAGCCTAGAAAATGACGTAGTGGAGGTTGGAACCATACATAGTTTTAAGAAGTGGTTGGATAAAGCTCATGGAGCAGGGAGAGAGATGACCTAGTAGCAATTAGTGAAGAGGCGTTGCCAGGAGCTATGAATCGACCCCTGCAACCACAAATAGGTGAGTACACACACACCGGACACAAGAACAGAGGGACACTGCTGGAATTGCAAACATAGAGACGTCATAGGCTTTCCAAACCAGAGGGGCGATGTGGCGGACCCAGTGAGCACATACAGCCTACTAGAAGAGCTCTGGCGATTAAATTTATTTGAAATTTGTGGTGTCAGGGTGACAGTGTCAGCTGTGACGCTAATGGAAATAAACGTCCAGAAATATATTATTCCATAGAACACTCTGTGACCAGAACATTTTTATCGCAGGACAAGTATTTAGGTAGAGGCTTCCGAAGCTATTGTTACTTTATTGCAATGCTCAGTATCAAGACTATTTGTTACTTTATTGCAATGCTCAGTAGCAAGACTATTTGTTACTTTATTGCAATGCTCAGTTGCAAGACTATTGTTACTTTATTGCAATGCTCAGTAGCAAGACTATTGTTATTTTATTGCAATGCTCATTAGCAAAACTATTGTTACTTTATTGCAATGTTCAGTATCAAGACTATTTGTTACTTTATTGCAATGCTCAGTAGCAAGACTATTTGTTACTTTATTGCAATGCTCAGTTGCAAGACTATTGTTACTTTATTGCAATGCTCAGTAGCAAGACTATTTGTTACTTTATTGCAATGCTCAGTAGCAAGACTATTTGTTACTTTATTGCAATGCTCAGTTGCAAGACTATTATAACTTTATTGCAATGCTCAGTAGCAAAACTATTGTTACTTTATTGCAATGCTCAGTAGAAAGACTATTTGTTACTTTATTGCAATGCTCAGTAGCAAGACTATTTGTTACTTCATTGCAATGCTCAGTTGCAAGACTATTGTTACTTTATTGCAATGTTCAGTAGCAAAACTATTGTTACTTTATTGCAATGCTCAGTAGCAAGACTATATGTTACTTTATTGCAATGTTCAGTAGCAAAACTATTGTTACTTTATTGCAATGCTCAGTAGCAAGACTATTTGTTACTGTATTGGAATGTCCAGTAGCAAAAGTATTGTTACTTTATTGCAATGCTCAGTAGCAAGACTATTTGTTACTTAATTGCAATGGTCAGTAGCAAGACTATTTGTTACTTTATTGCAATGCTCAGTAGCAAGACTATTGTTACTTTATTGCAATGCTCAGTAGCAAGAATATTGTTACTTTATTGCAATGCTCAGTAGCAAGACTATTTGTTACTTTATTGCAATGCTCAGTAGCAGCACTATTGTTACTTTTTTGCAATGCTCAGTAGTAAGACTATTTGTTACTTTATTGCAATGCTCAGTAGCAAGACTATTGTTACTTTATTGCACCGCTCAGTAGCAAGACTATTTGTTACTTTATTGCAATGCTCAGTAGCAAGACTATTTGTTACTTTATTGCAATGCTCAGTTGCAAGACTATTGTTACTTTATTGCAATGCTCAGTAGCAAAACTATTGTTACTTTATTGCAATGCTCAGTAGCAAGACTATTTGTTACTTTATTGCAATGCTCAGTAGCAAGACTATTTGTTACTTTATTGCAATGCTCAGTTGCAATACTATTGTTACTTTATTGCAATGCTCAGTAGCAAAACTATTGTTACTTTATTGCAATGCTCAGTATCAAGACTATTTGTTACTTTATTGCAATGCTCAGTAGCAAGACTATTTGTTACTTTATTGCAATGCTCAGTTGCAAGACTATTGTTACTTTATTGCAATGCTCAGTAGCAAAACTATTGTTACTTTATTGCAATGCTCAGTAGCAAGACTATTTGTTACTTTATTGCAAAGCTCAGTAGCAAAACTATTGTTACTTTATTGCAATGCTCAGTAGCAAGACTATTGTTACTTTATTGCAATGCTCAGTAGCAAGACTATTTGTACTTTATTACAATGTTCAGTAGCAAAACTATTGTTACTTTATTGCAATGCTCAGTATCAAGAGTATTTGTTACTTTATTGCAATGCTCAGTAGCAAGACTATTGTTACTTTATTGCAATGCTCAGTAGCAAGCCTATTGTTACTTTATTGCAATGATCAGTAGCAAGACTATTTGTTACTTTATTGCAATGCTCAGTAGCAGACTATTGTTATTTTTTGCAATGCTCAGTAGCAAGACTATTTGTTACTTTATTGCAATGCTCAGTAGCAAAACTATTGTTACTTTATTGCAATGCTCAGTAGCAAGACTATTTGTTACTTTATTGCAATGCTCAGTAGCAAAACTATTGTTTCTTTATTGCAATGCTCAGTAGCAAGACTATTGGTTACTGAGTTGCAATGTTCAGTAGCAAAATATTGTTACTTTATTGCAATGCTCAGTAGCAAGACTATTTGTTACTTAATTGCAATGGTCAGTAGCAAGACTATTTGTTACTTTATTGCCTATGAATTACTTAGTAGCTAAAGACTATTGTTACTTTATTGCAATGCTCAATAGCAAGACTATTGTTACTTTATTGCACTGCTCAGTAGCAAGACTATTTGTTACTTTATTGCAATGCTCAGTAGCAAGACTATTGTTACTTTATTGCAATGCTCAGTAGCAAGACTATTTGTACTTTATTGCAATGTTCAGTAGCAAAACTATTGTTACTTTATTGCAATGCTCAGTAGCAAGATTTGTTACTTTATTGCAATGCTCAGTAGCAAACTATTGTTACTTTATTGCAATGCTCAGTAGCAAGATATTTGTTACTTATTGCAATGCTCAGTAGCAAGACTATTTGTTACTTTATTGCAATGCTCAGTAGCAAGACTATTGTTACTTTATTGCAATGCTCAGTAGCAAGATTATTTGTTACTTAATTGCAATGCTCAGTAGCAAGACTATTTGTTACTTTATTGCAATGCTCAGTAGCAAGACTATTGTTACTTTATTGCAATGCTCAGTAGAAAAATTGACTTTATCATTGATTTACCTTTATTGAATGCTCAGTAGCAAACTATTGTTACTTTATTGCAATGCTCAGTAGCAAGACTATTTGTTACTTTATTGCAATGCTCAGTAGCAAAACTATTGTTACTTTATTGCAATGCTCAGTAGCAAGATTATTTGTTACTTAATTGCAATGCTCAAGCAAGACTATTGTTACTTTATTGCAATGCTCAGTAGCAAGACTATTGTTACTTTATTGCAATGCTCAGTAGCAAGACTATTTGTTACTTTATTGCAATGTCAGTAGCAAGACTATTGTTACTTTATTGCAATGCTCAGTAGCAGACTATTTGTTACTTTATTGCAATGCTCAGTAGCAAGACTATTGTTACTTTATTGCAATGCTCAGTAGCAAACTATTGTTACTTTATTGCAATGCTCAGTAGCAAGACTATTTGTACTTTATTGCAATGTTCAGTAGCAAAACTATTGTTACTTTATTGCAATGCTCAGTAGCAAGAGTATTTGTTACTTTATTGCAATGCTTAGTAGCAAAACTATTGTTACTTTATTGCAATGCTCAGTAGCAAGACTATTTGTTACTTTATTGCAATGCTCAGTAGCAAGACTATTGTTACTTTATTGCAATGCTCAGTAGCAAGACTATTTGTTACTTTATTGCAATGCTCAGTAGCAAGACTATTGTTACTTTATTGCAATGCTCAGTAGCAAGATTATTTGTTACTTAATTGCAATGCTCAGTAGCAAGACTATTTGTTACTTTATTGCAATGCTCAGTAGCAAGACTATTGTTACTTTATTGCAATGCTCAGTAGCAAGATTATTTGTTACTTAATTGCAATGCTCAGTAGCAAGACTATTTGTTACTTTATTGCAATGCTCAGTAGCAAGACTATTGTTACTTTATTGCAATGCTCATTAGCAAGACTATTTGTTACCTTATTGGAAAGCTCAGTAGCAAAACTATTGTTACTTTATTGCAATGCTCAGTAGCAAGACTATTTGTTACTTTATTGCAATGCTCAGTAGCAAAACTATTGTTACTTTATTGCAATGCTCAGTAGCAAGACTATTGTTCTTTATTGCAATGCTCCTAAGCAAGACTATTGTTACTTTATGGCAATACTCAGTAGCAAGACTATTGTTACTTTATTGCAATGCTCAGTAGCAAGACTATTGTTACTTTTGTTGCAATGCTCAGTAGCAAGAATATTTGTTACTTTATTGCAATGCTCAGTAGCAAGACTATTGTTACTTTATTGCAATGCTCAGTAGCAAGACTATTGTTACTTTATTGCAATGCTTAGTAGCAAGACTATTGTTACTTTATTGCAATGCTCAGTAGCAAGACTATTGTTACTTTATTGCAATGCTCAGTAGCAAGACTATTGTTACTTTATTGCAATGCTCAGTAGCAAGACTATTGTTACTTTATTGCAATGCTCAGTAGCAAGACTATTGTGTTTAATTAGTTGACATATTTCGCGTATATCTTGGGTGACACCAGTTTTTTTTTTTTAAGTATAAGTTTGTATCGGGTAACCATGACCTGCTGTCTCATGACAAGTGGGTAGGCAGTGGTTGTTACCACTGCTCGACAAGTGGGTAGGCAGTGGTTGTTACCACTGCTCGACAAGTGGGTAGGCAGTGGTTGTTACCACTGCTCGACAAGTGGGTAGGCAGTGGATGTTTGCACTGGTCGACAAGTGGGTAGGCAGTGGTTGTTGCCACTGGTAACACTCAGTAATAACACACTAGTAACACTCAGTAGTAACACTCAATAGTAACACACTAGTAACACTCAGTAGTAACACTCAATAGTAACACACTAGTAACACTCAGTAGTAACACTCAATAGTAACACACTAGTAACACTCAGTAGTAACACACAGTAGTAACACACTAGTAACACTCAGTAGTAACACACAGTAGTAACACACTAGTAACACTCAGTAGTAAAACACAGTAGTAACACACTAGTATCACTCAGTATTAACACCCTAGTAACACTCAGTAATAACACTCAGTAATAACAAACAGTAGTAACACTCAGTAATAACACTCAGTAATAAACAGTAGTAACACTCAGTAATAACAAACAGTAGTAACACTCAGTAATAACACTCAGTAATAAACAGTAGTAACACTCAGTAATAACACTCAGTAATAACAAACAGTAGTAACACTCAGTAATAACACTCAGTAATAACAAACAGTAGTAACACTCAGTAATAACAAACAGTAGTAACACTCAGTAATAACACTCAGTAATAAACAGTAGTAACACTCAGTAATAACACTCAGTAATAACAATCAGTAGTAACACACACTAATAATACACAATGGTAACACACACTGTTAACACACTATAGTAACACAAGGTAGTAACACACATTGATAACTCGCACTATTAACATACACTGGTAACACACACTAGTAACACAGTAGTAACACACACTGGTAATACTAATAACACTGGAAGCACACAGGTAACACACTGTAAACACACATCGTAACGCACATTGATAACACGCACTATTGACACACATTGGTAACACACACTAGTAACACACAACAGTAACACACACTAGTAACACAGTAGTAATACAAACTGGTAAAACTAATAACACTGGAAACACACTGGTAACACACACTAGTAACTCAAAACAGTAACACATACTAGTAACACACTAGTAACACACACTCAGTAGTAACACACACACTGGTAACACACACTAGTAATACACACTGGTAACCCACACTAGTACAACAAAGTAGTAACACACACTGGTAGCACACATTATTAACACACTGGTAACACACTCTAGTAACACACACTAGTAACACTGGTAACACTAGTAACACTGGGAATACTAGTAACACTGGGGACACTAGTAGCACTGGTAACACACACTGGTTATACTGGTAACACACACTGGTAACACTAGTTACAGTAGTGACACATACTAGTAACACTAGTAACATTCGAATAGGTAAAACTTGCGAATTTGGCTTAAATAGCCACTCTCTTTTTGCCGAATAAGGCAAGCCATAATTTGTATATGCAATAATTTCTCAAAAATCATTCTGAACCTAACGAAAAAAAAATATTTCATTGTTTTTGTTTATTATTAATTATTGTAAACTTATATAAAATATATTTAGTTGGATTAGGCTAAATTAAATTGCGCTTATTATAATAACGTTAGGTAAGTTTTCTAAGGTTCTTTTGATACAAAATTATTAATTTTTACATTAACATAAATGAAAAAAAAATAGATCTTTAAATGTATAAGAGAAAATTTTAGAAAGGACTTAATTTTAATTGACCAATTTAACCTATTCGGCACGATATATATATATATATATATATATATATATATATATATATATATATATATATATATATATATATATAATTTTAATTTATCAGAGAAGTGTAGCAGGTGTGTGCAACGAGATATGCTCTATTTTAACTTGTGTTAGTTACTGTTTACAAAGCAGGTCTCTCCAGGTGCTCCAACAGTCTGCTAATTATGTTCTCCGTTACCTCACTTTTCTATGTACGCCAGTAATGGAGGTCACTAGTTCACTTCTTCCTCTCTCTGTCCTGACTCAGATACTGGAGTTAGATGTACTACCTTCCAGATCTCTGGCACTTGTCCCCGCATTCCTTGACTTGTAGTCTATTGACAATAACTCTTGTTGTAGATTATTGGTA
The DNA here is from genome assembly GCA_009830355.1 of Cherax destructor. Lineage (NCBI taxonomy): Eukaryota > Metazoa > Arthropoda > Malacostraca > Decapoda > Parastacidae > Cherax > Cherax destructor. Next base: position 8,533 of record WNWK01003108.1, on the reverse strand, counting down.
ATGGTTCTTGTTGTAGATTATTGGTTATGGTTTTTGTTGTAGATTAATGATAATGGTTCTTGTTGTAGATTATTGGTAATTGTTCTTGTTGTAGATTAATGGTAATGGTTATTGTTGTAGATTATTGATAATGGTTCTGGTTGTAGATTATTGGTTATGGTTCTTATTGTAGAATGGTTATGGTTCTTGATGGGGAATGGGAAGGGGGGGGGGTGATGATTGTAAGAAGCTTTCAGGTGTGGCTGGTGTGTAGGTCACTGAAAAAGCTTGCAGGTGTGGCTGGTGTGTAGGTCACTGAAAAAGCTTGCAGGTGTGGCTGGTGTGTAGGTCACTGAAAAAGCTTGCAGGTGTGGCTGGTGTGTAGGTCACTGAAAAAGCTTGCAGGTGTGGCTGGTGTGTAGGTCACTGAAAAGCTTGCAGGTGTGGCTGGTGTGTAGGTCACTGAAAAGCTTGCAGGTGTGGCTGGTGTGTAGGTCACTGAAAAAGCTTGCAGGTGTGGCTGGTGTGTAGGTCACTGAAAAAGCTTGCAGGTGTGGCTGGTGTGTAGGTCACTGAAGAAGCGACGATGTTGCAGCTCCCAGCTTACTAGTAGTGGGGGAAGGGTGGGAGTGTCTAGAACAAGTGGTTGCATGGGTGGGAGTGTCTAGAACAAGTGGTTGCATGTGTGGGAGTGTCTAGAACAAGTGGTCGCATGTGTGGGAGTGTCTAGAACAAGTGGTCGCATGGGTGGGAGTGTCTAGAACAAGTGGTTGCATGGGTGGGAGTGTCTAGAACAAGTGGTTGCATGGGTGGGAGTGTCTAGAACAAGTGGTTGCATGGGTGGGAGTGTCTAGAACAAGTGGTTGCATGGGTGGGAGTGTCTAGAACAAGAGGTTGCATGTGTGGGAGTGTCTAGAACAAGTGGTCGCATGTGTGGGAGTATCTAGAACAAGTGGTTGCATGGGTGGGAGTGTCTAGAACAAGAGGTCGCATGGGTGGGAGTGTCTAGAACAAGTGGTCGCATGTGTGGGAGTGTCTAGAACAAGTGGTCGCATGTGTGGGAGTGTCTAGAACAAGTGGTCGCATGTGTGGGAGTATCTAGAATAAGTGGTTGCATGGGTAGGAATGTCTAGAACATGTGGTTGCATGGGTGGGAGTGTCTAGAACAAGTGGTTGCATGGGTGGGAGTGTCTAGAACAAGTGGTTGCATGGGTGGGAGTGTCTAGAACAAGAGGTCGCATGTGTGGGAGTGTCTAGAACAAGTGGTTGCATGGGTAGGAATGTCTAGAACAAGTGGTTGCATGGGTGGGCGTGTCTAGAACAAGTGGTCGCATGTGTGGGAGTGTCTAGAACAAGTGGTTGCATGGGTGGGAGTGTCTAGAACAAGTGGTCGCATGTGTGGGAGTGTCTAGAACAAGTGGTTGTAATGGTGCCACACTCGATGAATCCTGTAGTAATCTTAGAGGCTTAACCAGTAAGCTGTAACGTTGTATGAAATGATTGGCTTGTGTGGCTAGGTATTAAAATTACGTTAAGTCAACTATAATCTCACTTAGCATAACACTAATATAAATGGACACCAGCATTTACACAACTTATAATAGCTGGAAGCACTAGAAACACTAATAAAACAATAGAGTATAACAGAAAGGTACATACGTGAACAGGAGGAGGCAACACAGGAAAAGTAGAAAAAAGAAGAGATATCAGAGTGAAAAAGGCAGGAACCAAATTAAACGTCTAGTTCGCCTGCCTGCGAACTAGATTAAAAAAAAAATACCTAGGAACTGTAGCCAGCAGACTAGCACTGCCAGAGAAAGCGGAACTCTTACTCAGCTGAGTCTGCTAGTTGCTTTATGACTAAAGAGTATTGGACCTTGGACAGTGGACCTCTGATTAAAACTTTCCACAGTTTTTATGCTTTGCTTCGATCGATGACGCTGTTTACCATACTACAGGTATTGTTCTATCTAAAGAAATATTCTGCCAATCACATTACCCGTGAACGAGATTGTAAATTTTCTTGTATATGGTCCTGTGCACCTGTGTCAAAGGCCGCTTTACAGTCAAGGAACACGCAGGTCATACACCCACCTTTTTTTTTTAATCTCCATTATCATCATCTCTTAAGTTTCTATTAGGTTTATAAGGCGAGAGTGTCCCTTCCTGAGTTCTTAGCGGTTTCTGAATTCTCAAGGTTGTTTACTATTATCTGTCTTAAGACTTCCTCAGTCACCTTGTTTGCGTTGCATATCAGAAGAGTGAAGTATATCCTGTCTGCTGTCACCTTCAGCACCACACTTACCATACTGTCTGCTGTCACCTTCAGCACCACACTTACCATACTGTCTGCTGTCACCTTCAGCACCACACTTACCATACTGTCTGCTGTCACCTTCAGCACCACACTTACCATACTGTCTGCTGTCACCTTCAGCACCACACTTACCATACTGTCTGCTGTCACCTTCAACACCACACTTATCATACTGTCTGCTGTCACCTTCAACACCACACTTATCATACTGTCTTCTGTCACCTTCAACACCACACTTACCATACTGTTTGCTGTCACCTTCAACACCACACTTACCATACTGTCTGCTGTCACCTTCAACACCACACTTATCATACTGTCTTCTGTCACCTTCAACACCACACTTACCATACTGTCTGCTGTCACCTTCAACACCACACTTACCATACTGTCTGCTGTCACCTTCAACACCACACTTATCATACTGTCTGCTGTCACCTTCAACACCACACTTATCATACTGTCTTCTGTCACCTTCAACACCACACTTATCATACTGTCTTCTGTCACCTTCAACACCACACTTACCATACTGTCTGCTGTCACCTTCAACACCACACTTACCATACTGTCTGCTGTCACCTTCAACACCACACTTACCATACTGTCGTCTGTCACCTTCAACACCACACTTACCATACTGTCTGCTGTCACCTTCAACACCACACTTACCATACTGTCTGCTGTCACCTTCAACACCACACTTACCATACTGTCTGCTGTCACCTTCAACACCACACTTACCATACTGTCTGCTGTCACCTTCAACACCACACTTACTGTCTGCTGTCACCTTCAACACCACACTTACTGTCTGCTGTCACCTTCAACACCACACTTACTGTTTGCTGTCACCTTCAACACCACACTTACTGTCTGCTGTCACCTTCAACACCACACTTACTGTCTGCTGTCACCTTCAACACCACACTTACTGTCTGCTGTCACCTTCAACACCACACTTACTGTCTGCTGTCACCTTCAACACCACACTTACTATAACCGTTCTCCAGATGAGAGAAAGTTCTCCAGTCTCCAATATTTTACATAAGATTAATGCAAACAGTTTCTTCTTTGATTGCCCCTTCTGTTTCTTAAAAAAATAATGATTATTTTTTTAACATTGCTTAGTTTTATTATATTTTCCTCCCCTATTCTTGTTCTCTTACTCTCTCCTGTTTCCCTGTTATCTGCTTCCGGTCATAACACACTCCCTTAAAAACTTCCGCTAACAATATTGCATTATTTCATTAGCGTAATTATTTAGTTACAAGTAACTTTTTGTAGTTACGAGAACAGAACTTGTGCTTCTAGCGTCTCGTCTTGTCTTATAAATCTGTAGTTTATACTTTCTATATTCCCAATAATTTGGCACATAATTTATTCACTGATCACTACCTCTTCACCTCTCTTCCCCTTTCTACTCTGACAATTCCCCTAAGAATTTTATATATCGTAATCATATCTCCTTAACCCTTCTCTCCTCCAGGGTCGCCAGTTTCACTTTATATGTCTGTCCTCACATTCATTCCTCTCAGTTTGGATCAAGTATCGTCGCTAGCAGTCGCACCTTTCACACTTTATTTACGTACTTTACCGCGGTGAATATCTACGATCTGACATATATTAGTCTCTCACATAACGTTGCTGATATGCAGTTTACGCGCGACTCTGGAGAACACAAACCATGTATGACCTGGTGATGCCTACCAGGTACTTACAAGTTAACTCAGGGAGGTACAATTCCGCCTCGGGGAGGTACAATTCCGCCTCGGGGAGGTACAATTCCGTTTTTTATCGTCAACACACTGGAGTACATAAGAATTAGTGCTAATCCCGCTGTCACTTCCCTCACAGTATCAGTATCATTGTCACTTCCATCACAGTATCAGTACCAATGTCACTTCCCTCATAGTAACAGTATCACTGACAACTCCCTCACAGTATCCGTACCACTGACACTTCCCAGACAGTATCAGTACCACTGTCACTTCCCTCATAGTATCAGTATCATTGACACTTCCCTCACAATATCAGAATCACTGACACTTCAGTCACAGTATCAGTATCACTGACACTTCCCTCACAGTATTAGTACCCCTGTCACTTCCATCACAGTATCAGTACCACTGTCACTTCCATCACAGTATCAGTACCACTGTCACTTCCCTCACAGTATCAGTATCATTGACACTTCCCTCATAGTATCAGTACCCCTGACACCTCCCTCACAGTATTAGTACCACTGTCACTTCTATCACAGTATCAGTACCACTGTCACTTCCATCACAGTATCAGTACCACTGTCACTTCCCTCATAGTATCAGTATCATTGACACTTCCCTCACAGTATCAGTATCACTGACATTTCTCTCACAGTATCAGTATCCCTGACACCTCCCTCACAGTATCAGTACCACTGTCACTTTCCTCATAGTATCAGTACCACTGTCACATCCTTCACAGTATCAGTACCACTGTCATTTCCCTCACAGTATCAGTACCACTGACACTTCCCTCATAGTATCAGTATCACTGACACTTCCGTCACTGTATCAGTATCACTGACACTTCCCTCACAGTATCAGTACCACTGACACTTCACTCAAGTATCAGTACCACTGACACCTCCCTCACAGTATCAGTACCACTGACACTTCACTCAAGTATCAGTACCACTGACACCTCCCTCACAGTATCAGTACCACGGACACTTCCCCTCACATTTCTTGGTAATATCCTACAAGTTAACAACCCACACGGGTCTCTGGGACGCCGGGACACAAACTGTTGGTCCAGTGCATCAGAGAGTTTGAGAAGCACTGGTCCAGAAGAAACAAGTTCTCTTCTACTTCCCTTCCCAGTCCCTCTTTTCTCATCCTCCCTCACCTCCCTTTTCTCGTCCACTCTCCTTATCTTCCTCTCTTCCCTTATCTTTTCTTCTCTCCTCAGATTCTATTTTCCTTCTCTCTCCTTCCCTATTCTTTCCCTTCCCATCTGTCTCTCCTCCTTTCCTCTCTTCATTCACAACATACACTTCGTGCCATACACCAGCTGAACGCTTGTCACCTAAGGTTATGTTATAATCTAGATTAAGTATATTCATCTAAGCCTCAAGGGAGTCAATTAACGCTCAACACAGGAATGTGCTGCTGGCTATAGCCACATCTCTTACCCCATTTTTTTTAGTCTCAATTTCTTAGATTTTATCGCTGCAATTATGGTGTCTACAGAGATAAAGCATATGAACATAATACTACCAATGCTACACTAAATAATCTATAAATGGAACCACTGCAAGCCAATTTGAGCCGAAATTTTAAGAGGCCAGTTATGTCTCATTAAGGGAAGGATTTCGTAAATACTAAGGCGATTCCGTCATTAAAAAAATGATTTTTTTTGTTCCCCACTCAACATATCGGTAACAATCATCCCACAACAGTGTTTCTAGTTCTCCTAACATCGTAGACTCTGCATTAGTATATTTTGGCAACTTCTTCACACAACTCTTCACAAAGGCACTTGTGGAACCCACACTGGCATTCGTCTTGAGCAGACCAGCAGAGAGGGAGAGGTTATTCTGCTCTCCTACACACATCTAGAGCAGACCAGCAGAGAGGGAGAGGTTACTCTCCTCTCCTACACACATCTAGAGCAGACCAGCAGAGAGGGAGAGGTTACTCTGCTCTCCTACACACATCTAGAGCAGACCAGCAGAGAGGGAGAGGTTACTATGCTCTCCTACACACATCTTAGACAACACATCATGAACGCAACACAACAATAAAATCATTGATATTGCTATTAAGGTCACTCAGGGAGTGGTTGAGGCACTGTGGTCTTGACGAGTGGTTGAGGCACTGTGGTCTTGAAGAGTGGTTGAGGCACTGTGGTGTTGACGAGTGGTTGAGGCACTGTGGTGTTGACGAGTGGTTGAGGTACTGTGGTCTTGACGAGTGGTTGAGGCACTGTGGTCTTGAAGAGTGGTTGAGGCACTGTGGTCTTGAAGAGTGGTTGAGTCACTGTGGTCTTGAAGAGTGGTTGAGGCACTGTGGACTTGAAGAGTGGTTGAGGCACTGGGGTCTTGAAGAGTTGTTGAGGCACTGTGGTCTTAACGAGTGGTTGAGGCACTGTGGTCTTGACGAGTGGTTGAGGTACTGTGGTCTGAAGAGTGGTTGAGACACTTGTGGTCTTGAAGATTGGTTACGAATATATATGAGTCAGTGATGGTAGTTATCAAGAGAAGAATAGTGTAAGAGAGCTTCTCTTTGTAGATGTGACCCGTCGTGAGTAGACAGGTAAGCCAGTGGAAGGTCTCGGTAACATGACCCAAAGCTGCAGTCAGTTGGACACCATGTGATTAAAACCAGTTGTAGTAACCCTAGTACTGTTTATTGGCTAATAAAATACCATTACTACCACCACAACAACCACCAAATATCCACCCCCACAACCACCACCACAACCACCACCACAACCACCACCACTACAACCATCACTACAACCACCACTACATCCACCACTACAACCACCACTACATCCACCACTACAACCACCACTACATCCACCACTACAACCACCACTACAACCACCACCACTACATCCACCACTACAACCACCACTACATCCACCACTACAACCACCACTACATCCACCACTACAACCACCACTACAACCACCACCACTACATCCACCACTACAACCACCACTACATCCACCACTACAACCACCACTACATCCACCACTACAACCACCACCACAACCACCACCACTACATCCACCACTACAACCACCACTACATCCACCACTACAACCACCACTACAACCACCACTACAACCACCACTACATCCACAACTACAACCACTCCTGCGAAAAGTACAGAGGTGCTCAGCACAGCAGTGACTCCAGTACACAAGATGCTGGTCTAGTACTCAAGATGCTGGTCCAGTACACAAAATGCTGGTTCAGTACTCAAGATGCTGGTCCAGTACACAAGATGCTGGTCCAGTACACAAGATGCTGGTCCAGTACACAAGATGCTGGTCCAGTACACAAGATGCTGGTCCAGTACACAAGATGCTGGTCTAGTACTCAAGATGCTGGTCCAGTACACAAAATGCTGGTTCAGTACTCAAGATGCTGGTCCAGGATACATGATGCTGGTCCAGTACACAAGATTCTGGTCCAGTACTCAAGATGCTGGTCCAGTACACAAGATGTTGGTCCAGTACACATGTTGCTGGTCCAATAAACAAGATGATGGTTCAGTATACAAGACGCTGGTCCAGTTCTCAAGATGCTGGTCCTGTACACAAGATGCTGGCCAAGTACTCAAGATACTAGTCCAGTACACAAGATGTTGATCCAGTACACAAGATCCTGGCCCAGTACACAAGATGTTGGTCCAGTACTCAAGATGTTGGTCCAGTACTCAAGATGCTGGACCAGTACACAAGACGCTGGTTCAGCACACAAGATGCTGGTCCAGTACACAAGATACTGGTCCAGTACACAAGATGTTGGTCCAGTACTCAAGATGCTGGACCAGTACACAAGAGGCTGGTCATGTACACAAGATGCTGGTCCAGTACACAAGATGCTGGTCCAGTACACAAGATGCTGGTCCAGTGATCTTTTAGTAACAAATTTATAAAAAAAAAATTAAACTTGATTAATTCGCAGAAATCTTAAAACTTCCTTTTAGATGATTGTGTTTACCAGGACGATCACAGCACAAGTGTTCGGCATCATCACAAAGATGGTGAAGTTCCTGGAGAGCGAAACGTGCTCTAATAAGAGCTTTTAAATGTTGCTTATGTATCTAGTTTATGGATGTACTCACCTATTTGTACTCACCTATTTGTGGTTGCAGGGGTCGAGTCATAGCTCCTGGCCCCGCCTCTTCACTGATTGCTACTAGGTCCTCTCTCTCCCTGCTCCATGAGCTTTATCAAACCTAGTCTTAAAACTATGTATGGTTCCTGCCTCCACTATGTCGCTTTCTAAGCTATTCCACTTCCTGACAACTCTATGACTGAAGAAATACTTCCTAACATCCCTTTGACTCATAGGAGTCTTCAACTTCCAATTATGACCCCTTGTTTCTGTGTCCCCTCTCTGGAACATCTTGTCTCTGTCCACCTTATCTATTCCTCGCAGTATTTTATATGTCGTTATCATGTCTTCCCTAACCCTCCTGTCCTCTAGTGTCGTCAGGCCGATTTCCTAACCTTTCT
>WNWK01003107.1:165000-180077 GCA_009830355.1 Cherax destructor | reverse complement strand
GGAGAACAACATGACGTTCAATGGTGATAAGTTTCAGCTGCTTAGGGTATGGAAAAATGAAGAACTCAAAGGAACACTATATACAAAACGCAAGAGGATCACCACATAGAACGAGAGGAACACGTAAAGGACTTGGGAATAATTATGTCTGCTGATCTGTCTTTTAAAGACCATAACAAGACAAAGATCACAACAGCCAGGAAGATGACGGGGTGGGTATTGAGAACTTTCAAAACAAGGAAATAATGCCGATGGTGACACTATTCAAATCGCTAGTGCTCCCCACTTAGAATACTGCTCAGTGCTGACGGCCCCGTTCAGGGCAGGATAAATATCAGAGCTGGAACAAATTCAGAGATCGCTTACGGCTCACATTAAGCCATTGAAACATCTGAATTATTGGGAACGCCTTCAAGTCTTGAACATGTAGTCACTGGAGCGGAGGAGAGAGAGATACATGATAATATATACATGGAAAGTACTTGAGGGCCTGGTCCCAAATCTGCACACTGCCATAACAACATACTGGAGTGAGAGATATGGGAGAAAGTGTAAAATAAACCCAGTGAGGAGCAGGGGTGCGGTGGGGACAATACGGGAGCACTGTATTAACATCCGGGGTCCCAGACTATTCAACATCTTACCAGAAGATATCCGAAACACGGCTGGAACCAGTGTAGAAGCCTTCAAGAGGAAATTGGACAAGTATCTTCACCGGGTGCCAGATCAACCAGGCTGTGATGGATATGTGGGGCAGCGGGCCTCCAGCAGCAACAGCCTGGTTGACCAGGCAAGCACCAGACGAGCCTGGCCCATGGCCGGGCTCAGAGAGTAGATAAACTCTCGAAACTCTTTAAAGGTATATCAAAGGTATAAATAAATCCAGCACTGCACACTTCATATCCACCGCCAGTTTAATCGTTTTATAAATTATACTTAACTGGTTGTGTAGAGGTGAGAGCTCCACCTCAGTGAGCCTGGTGTAGCACCTGGGCTGTGGAGCTCACATACAAAGGTACACCAACATACAAAGGTACACCAACATACACTCATTAAACACAGGTTACTCAGCTCAACCTGGATCCTGCACTTGGCTCGCCGCCGTAACTTAAACAAACTCAACAGTCGTTCTAAGTGTTGCCTGTCTAGGCTGTCACTAGTGCTCTTGATCCCGTCACTCGACAGTCGTGAGGTGAGATCACCACACACACACACACACACACACACACACAAACACACAAACACACACACAAACACACACACAAACACACACACACACACACACAAACAAACACACACACACACACACACACACACACACACACGGGGAAGGGCAAAGAAGACCGCAGACAGAGTATAATCTAGGTGGCCAAAGACTGCAAACCTCACTCAAGGAAAAAGATCTTGGGGTGAGTATAATACCGAGCACATCTCCTGAGGCACACATCAATCAGATAACTGCTGCAGCATACGGGCGGCTGGCAAACCTAAGAATAGCGTTCCAATACCTCACTAAGGAATCATTCAAGACTCTGTATACCATATACGTCAGGCCCATACTGGAGTATGCAGCACCAGTTTGGAACCCACACCTGGTCAAGCACGTCAAGAAACTAGAGAAAGTGCAAAGGTTTGCAACAAGACTAGTCCCAGAGCTAAGGGGATTGTCCTACGAAGAAAGGTTAAGGGAAATCGGCCTGACGACACTAGAGGACAGGAGGGTTAGGGGAGACATGATAACGACATATAAAATACTGCGAGGAATAGATAAGGTGGACAGAGACAGGATGTTCCAGAGAGGGGACACAGAAACAAGGGGTCACAATTGGAAGTTGAAGACTCCTATGAGTCAAAGGGATGTTAGGAAGTATTTCTTCAGTCATAGAGTTGTTAGGAAGTGGAATAGCCTAGAAAGTGATGTAGTGGAGGCAGGAACCATACATAGTTTTAAGACGAGGTTTGATAAAGCTCATGGAGCAGGGAGAGAGAGGACCTAGTAACAATCAGTGAAGAGGCGGGGCCAGGAGCTATGACTCGACCCCTGCAACCACACGGGCTGGTGATGTGTGTAGGTGGGCAGGTGATGTGTGTAGGTGGGCTGGTGATGTATGTACGTGTGTAGGTGATGTGTGTAGGTGGGCAGGTGATGTGTGTAGGTGGGTAGGTGATGTGTGCAGGTGGGCTGGTGATGTGTGTATGTTGGCAGGTGATGTGTGTACGTGGGCATGTGATGTGTGTAGGTGGGCTGGTGATGCGTGTAGGTGGGTAGGTGATGTATGTAGGTGGGCAGGTGATGTGTGTAGGTGGGTAGGTGATGTGTGTAGGTGGGCTGGTGATGTGTGTAGGTGGGTAGGTGATGTGTGCAGGTGGGCTGGTGATGTGTGTATGTAGGCAGGTGATGTATGTACGTGGGCAGGTGATGTGTGAACGTGGGCAGGTGATGTGTGTAGGTGGACTGGTGATGCGTGTAGGTGGGCAGGTGATGTGTGTAGGTGGGTAGGTGATGGTGTAGGTGGGCGGTGATGTTGTAGGTGGGTAGGTGATGGTGCAGGTGGGCTGGTGATGGTGTATGTGGACAGATGATGGTGTAGGTGGGCAGGTGATGGTGTAGGTGGGCTGGTGAGGTGTTGGTGGCATGTTTGTCCTAGGCACATGTCAGGTTGAGAGCACTAGGCCTGTGTATTTGTATGTGTGTGTGATGTTATGTAGGAGCTTGAAATGTTTCTGCGCAGGGAGGTGAACTGGCCTCCGTGCGTTAAGCAGAGCCACTAGGCCACCGGGGGTGTGTATGTGGGCAGGTGATGTTTGTAGGTGGGCAGGTGATGTGTGCAAGTGGGCTGGTGATGTGTGTTCGTGGTCAGGTGATGCGTGTACGTGGACTGGTGATGTGTGCAGGTGGGCTGGTGATGGTTGTAGGTGGGCTGGTGATGGTTGTAGGTGGGCTGGTGATTGTTGTAGGTGGGCTGGTGATGGTTGTAGGTGGGCTGGTGATGGTTGTAGGTGGGCTGAGTGATGGTTGTAAGGTGGGCTGGTGATGGTTGTAGGTGGGCTGGTGATGGTTGTAGGTGGGCTGGTGATGGTTGTAGGTGGGCTGGTGATGGTTGTAGGTGGGCTGGTGATGGTTGTAGGTGGGCTGGTGATGGTTGTAGGTGGGCTGGTGATGGTTGTAGGTGGGCTGGTGATGGTTGTAGGTGGGCTGGTGATGGTTGTAGGTGGGCTGGTGATGGTTGTAGGTGGGCTGGTGATGGTTGTAGGTGGGCTGGTGATGGTTGTAGGTGGGCTGGTGATGGTTGTAGGTGGGCTGGTGATGGTTGTAGGTGGGCTGGTGATGGTTGTAGGTGGGCTGGTGATGGTTGTAGGTGGGCTGGTGATGGTTGTAGGTGGGCTGGTGATGGTTGTAGGTGGGCTGGTGATGGTTGTAGGTGGGCTGGTGATGGTTGTAGGTGGGCTGGTGATGGTTGTAGGTGGGCTGGTGATGGTTGTAGGTGGGCTGGTGATGGTTGTAGGTGGGCTGGTGATGGTTGTAGGTGGGCTGGTGATGGTGTAAATGGTGCTTGATGGTTGTAGGTAACATGTGAGGGTTGTAAGGCTGTGATGCTTGTAGGTGGGCTGGTGATGGCTTGTCAAGTGGGCTGTATGGTGTAGGTGGCAGGTTTGTTGGTGATTGATAAAACCACAAATGGAAACTATACAATAAGCAGTATAATGTTAATCCATTGATTGACGTTGCCACGACAGTGACTTTATCAGGTGACGTTGTGTGACTTGGGAAGTGACGTGTAGTGGGCGAGACGTGTGTAGTGGGCAGGATACGCTTGTGTGGCATACTGTGTAGGTGGGCAGGTGACGTGTGTAGGTGGGCAGGTGACGTGTGTAGGTGGGCAGGTGACGTGTGTAGGTGGGCAGGTGACGTGTGTAGGTGGGCAGGTGACGTGTTTGTGGAGATGTTGAGAGGCTGTCGATGGGAACATTTGATGTACAAGTTATATCTCTTAACTGTTGAACGCACGCAAAAACAAACAAACAAACACACACACACCTGACGACACTGGAGGACAGGAGAGATAGGGGGGACATTATAACGACATATAAAATACTGAGAGGAATTGACAAGGTGTACAGAGACAGAATGTTCCAGAGATGGGACACAGCATCAAGGGGACACAGTTGGAAGTTGAAGACTCAGATGAATCACAGGGATGTTAGGAAGTATTTCTTCAGTCACAGAGTTGTCGGGAAGTGGAATAGTTTGGGAAGCGATGTAGTGGAGGCAGGATCCATTCATAGCTTTAAGAAGAGGTATGATAAAGTTCATGGCGCAGGGATAGTGACCCAGTAGCGACCAGTGAAAAGCAGAGGCCAGGAGCTATGACTCGACCCCTGCAACCACAACTAGATGAGTACAACTAGGTGAGTACACACACCACACACACACACACACACACAAACACACACACACATACACATACACAACACACACACACACACACCACACAAACACATGCACACATACACACACACACACCAAACACACACACACATACACACACACACACACCACATACATATACACATACACACATACACACACATACACACCACGCATATACAACAGGTCTAGTGTCTAATCGACATGTGCCAAAGGACAAAATGGTAACTAACTAACACACATTTGTACGTGTGCGTGTGTGTACTCACTCACCCCAAGATCCTTTTCCTTGAGTGAGGTTTGTAGGCTCTCCCCCCCCCCTAGACTATACTCCGTCTGCGGTCTTCTTTGCCCTTCCCCAATCTTCATGACTTTGCACTTGGTGGGGTTGAACTCCAGGAACCAGTTTCTGGACCAGTCCTGCAGCCTGTTCAGATCCCTTTGTAGTTCTGCCTGGTCCTCGTCCGATTGAATTCTTCTCATCAACTTCACATCATCTGCAAACAGGGACACTTCTGAGTCTATTCCTTCCGTCATGTCGTTTACAAATACCAGAAACAGCACCGGTCCTAGGACTGATCCACAAAGGTGGCAGTAAAGCAATAGCAAAGAACTACAGACCAATAGCACTAACGTCCCATATCATAAAAATCTTTGAAAGGGTTCTAAGAAGCAAGATCGCCACTCATCTAGATACCCATCAATTACACAACCCAGGGCAGCACGGGTTTAGAGCAGGTCGCTCCTGTCTTTCCCAACTACTGGACCACTACGACAAGGTTCTAGATGCTCTAGAAGACAAACAGAATGCAGATGTTATATACACAGACTTTGCAAAAGCCTTTGACATTTGTGACCATGGTGTAATAGCACACAAAATGCGTGATAAAGGAATAACAGGAAAAGTTGGTAGATGGATCTATAATTTCCTAACAAATAGAACACAAAGAGTAGTAGTCAACAGAGTAAAGTCTGAGGCGGCTACAGTGAAAAGCTCTGTTCCACAAGGCACAGTACTCGCTCCCATCCTGTTCCTCATCCTCATATCGGACATAGACAGGGATATAAGCCACAGTGCCGTGTCTTCCTTTGCAGATGGCACCCGAATCTGCATGACAGTGTCCACCGTTGAAGACACTGCAAGACTCCAAGCAGACATCAACCAAATCTTTAAATGGGCGGCAGAAAACAATATGAAGTTCAATGATGAGAAATTTCAATTACTCAGATATGGAAAACGTGAAGAAATTAAAATCTCATCGGAGTACAAAATAAATTACAACCACACAATAGAGCGAAAACCTAATGTCATAGACCTGGGAGTGATCATGTCAGAGGATCTCACCTTCAAGTACCATAACACCGTAGCAATCGCATCTGCTAGAAAAATGACAGGATGGATAATGAGAACCTTCAAAACCAGGGATGTCAAGCCCATGTTGACACTTTACAAATCGCTTGTTCTATCTAGGCTGGAATATTGCTGCACACTAACTGCACCTTTCAAGGCGGGTGAAATTGCTGACCTTGAAAATGTGCACGCATAACTGCGATAAACCACCTCAATTACTGGGAACGCTTGAAGTTCCTAAACCTGTAATTCCTAGAACGCAGGCGGGAGAGATACATTATTATATACACGTGGAAAATTCTCGAGGGATTAGTACCAAACTTGCACACGAGAATCACTCCCTACGAAAGCAAAAGACTCGGCAGACGATGTAACATCCCCCCAATGAAAAGCAGGGGCGCCACTAGCACGTTGAGAGACAACACAATAAGTGTCAGGGGCCCAAGATTGTTCAACTGCCTCCCAGCATACATAAGGGGAATTACCAACAAACCCCTGGCTGTCTTCAAGCAGGCACTGGACAGGCACCTAAAGTCGGTACCTGACCAGCCAGGCTGTGGTTCGTACGTTGGACTGCGTGCGGCCAACAGTAACAGCCTGGTTGATCAGGCTGTGGTCCAAAATGAGGCCTGGTCACAGACCGGGCCGCAGGGGCGTTGACCCCTGGAATTCTCTCCAGGTAAACTCCAGGTATGGCACCCCGCTCGTCACAGGCGCCTACTCTGACACCTCGCCACGTACCACAACTCGCTGCTGTCTTCCTGACAGGTATTCCCTGATCCATTGCAGTGCCTTCCCTGTTATACCTGCCTGGTCCTCCTGCTTTTGCACTAATCTCTTGTGTGGAACTGTGTCAAACGCCTTCTTACAGTCCAAGAAAATGCAATCTACCCACCCCTCTCTTTCTTGTCTTACTGCTGTCACCCTGTCATAGAACTCCAGTACGTTTGTGACAGGATTTCTCGTCCTTGAAACCGTGCTGGCTGTCACTGATAAGCTCGTTAATTTCTAGGTGCTCCACCACTCTTCTCCTGATTATATTCTCCATGACCTTGCATACTATACATGTCAGTGACACTGGTCTGTAGTTTAGTGCTACGTTCCTGTCTCCTTTTTTAAAACTTGGAACTACATTTGCTGTCTTCCATACCTCAGGTAGCTGCCCTGTTTTGATAGATGTGTTGAAGATTGTTGTTAGGGGTACACATAGCTCCTCTGCTCCCTCTCTCAGGACCCTTGGAGAAATGTTATCTGTCCCCATCTCTTTTGAGGTATCTAGCTCACTCAGCAGCCTCTTCACTTCTTCCTCGGTTGTATGTATTGTGTCCAACACTTGGTGGTGTACCCCACCTCTCTGTCTTTCTGGAGTCCCTTCTGTCTCCTCTGTGAACACTTCTTTGAATCTCATGTTGAGTTCCTCACATACTTCACGGTCGTTTCTTGTGATCTCTCCTCCTACCTTCCTCAGCCTGATCACCTGGTCCTTGACTGTTGTTCTCCTCCTGATGTGGCTGTACAACAGCTTCGGGTCAGATTTGGCTTTTGCTGCTATGTCATTTTCGTATTGTCGTTGGGCCTCCCTTATTTCCTTCTCATCTGTGCTAGTTAGTTACCATTTTGTCCTAGGCACATGTCGATTAGACACTAGGCCTGTTGTATATGTGTGTGTGTGTGTGTGTGTGTGTGTGTGTGTGTGTGTGTGTGTATGTGTGTGTGTGTGTGTGTGTATGTGTGTGTGTGTGTGTGTGTGTGTGTGTGTGTGTGTGTGTGTGTGTGTGTGTGTGTGTGTGTGTGTGTGTGTATGTGTGTGTGTGTGTGTACTCACCTATTTGTGGTTGCAGGGGTCGAGTCATAGCTCCTGGCCCCGCCTCTTCACTGATTGCTACTAGGTCCTCTCTCTCCCTGCTCCATGAGCTTTATCAAACATAGTCTAAAAACTATGAATGGTTCCTGCCTCCACTATGTCGCTTTCTAAGCTATTCCACTTCCTGACAACTCTATAACTGAAGAAATACTTCCTAACATCCCTTTGACTCATAGGAGTCTTCAACTTCCAATTATGACCTCTTGTTTCTGTGTCCCCTCTCTGGAACATCTTGTCTCTGTCCACCTTATCTATTCCTCGCAGTATTTTATATGTCGTTATCATGTCTCCCCTAACCCTCCTGTCCTCTAGTGTCGTCAGGCCGATTTCCCTTAACCTTTCTTCGTAGGACAATCCCCTTAGCTCTGGGACTAGTCTTGTTGCAAACCTTTGCACTTTCTCTAATTTCTTGACGTGCTTGACCAGGTGTGGGTTCCAAACTGGTGCTGCATACTCCAGTATGGGCCTGACGTATATGGTGTACAGAGTCTTGAATGATTCCTTAGTGAGGTATTGGAACGCTATTCTTAGGTTTGCCAGCCGCCCGTATGCTGCAGCAGTTATCTGATTGATGTGTGCCTCAGGAGATGTGCTCGGTATTATACTCACCCCAAGATCTTTTTCCTTGAGTGAGGTTTGCAGTCTTTGGCCACCTAGACTATACTCTGTCTGCGGTCTTCTTTGCCCTTCCCCGATATTCATGACTTTACATTTGGCAGGGTTAAATTCAAGGAGCCAGTTACTGGACCAGGCTTGTAGCCTGTCCAGGTCTCTTTGTAGTCCTGCCTGATCCTCGACTGATTTAATTCTTCTCATTAACTTCACATCATCTGCAAACAGGGACACTTCTGAGTCTATCCCTTCCGTTATGTCATTCACATATACCAAAAACAGTACAGGTCCTAGGACTGACCCTTGTGGAACCCCACTCGTCACAGGCGCCCACTCTGACACCTCGTCACGTACCATGACTCGTAGTTGCCTTCCTGTCAGATATTCTCTGATCCATTGCAGTGCCTTTCCTGTTACGTGTGTGTGTGTGTGTGTGTGTTAAGTCCATCAATCAATATTGATAGAGTTAAGACATCGACTCCAGCCTGAGGGACTGATTACTTCATTCTCCCTTTCATCTTCCACTGGTCTTCTCTGTAGTGGACTGAAGAAGCCACTAAGTTGCGAAACGTTTTCTCAATAAAGATTCCCAAATGTAGCACAAGTGTGTCGGTCTTGAGCGTGGTAACTACTCACACTCTTACCATCAAGGTGGTAACTACTCACACTCTTACCATCAAGGTGGTAACTACTCACACTCTTACCATCAAGGTGGTAACTACTCACACTCTTACCATCAAGGTGGTAACTACTCACACTCTTACCATCAAGGTGGTAACTACTCACACTCTTACCATCAAGGTGGTAACTACTCACACTCTTACCATCAAGGTGGTAACTACTCACACTCTTACCATCAAGGTGGTAACTACTCACACTCTTACCATCAAGGTGGTAACTACTCACACTCTTACCATCAAGGTGTTTCTGCACAGGTGTGCACACCAAGAGGTGTGCACACCTGTGTTTAGTGCACACCAAGAGGTGTGCACACCTGTGTTTAGTGCACACCAAGAGGTGTGCACACCTGTGTTTAGTGCACACCAAGAGGTGTGCACACCTGTGTTTAGTGCACACCAAGAGGTGTGCACGTGCTGACAGTTTACTTCAATCCCGATAAGATTACCCGAACCTAATGCAGCCTATAGGCCTTTAAAGCCCATTAACTAAACCAATTTTCCCATGGCCCCCCAGCATTACCCTGGCCCCCCATCCCTACATGTTTCCCTTACTAGCTTGTCAGTCTCATAAATGGATTTACCTTTTCCATTGCCAATTGTCTTCGTAAATTGAATTTACAGAAATATTCCCTGGGAGGCCAATAAACACTGTGTTCATTGTCACTCTGGCGTGGTCTTGTGTATGGTAATGTGTGTGTGTACTCACCTAGTTGTACTCACCTAGTTGTACTCACCTAGTTGTACTCACCTAGTTGTACTCACCTAGTTGTACTCACCTAGTTGTACTCACCTAGTTGTACTCACCTAGTTGTACTCACCTAGTTGTACTCACCTAGTTGTACTCACCTAGTTGTACTCACCTAGTTGTACTCACCTAGTTGTACTCACCTAGTTGTACTCACCTAGTTGTACTCACCTAGTTGTGGTTGCAGGGGTCGATTCATAGCTCCTTGCCCCGCCTCTTCACTGGCCGCTACTGGGTCACTCTCCCTGCGCCATGAGCTTTATCATACCTCTCCTTAAAGCTATGTATGGAACCTGCCTCCACTACACCGTTTCCCAAACTATTCCACTTCCCGAACACTCTGTGACTGAAGAAATACTTCCTAACATCCCTGTGATTCATCTGAGTCAACTTCCAACTGTGTCCCCTTGTTGCTGTGTCCCATCTCTGGAACATTCATTCTTTGTCCACCTTGTCAATTCCTCTCAGTATCTTATATGTCGTTATCATGTCTCCCCTATCTCTCCTGTCCTCCAGTGTCGTCAGGTCGATTTCCCTTAATCTCTCCTCGTAGGACATACCCCTTAGCTCCGGGACTAGTCTTGTTGCAAACCTTTGCATTTTTTCTTGCTTCTTTACGTGCTTGGCTAGCTGTGGGTTCCAAACTGGTGCTGCATACTCCAGTATGGGCCTCACGTACACAGTGAACAAGGTCCTGAACGATTATTTATTAAGATGTCAGAATGCTGTTCTTAGGTTAGCTAGGCGCCCGTTTGCTGCAGCAGTTATTTGGTTGATGTGCGCCTCAGGAGATGTGCCTGGTGTTATACTCACCCCAAGATCTTTTTCCTTGATTGAGGTTTGTAGTCTCTGGCTCCCTAGACTATACTCAGTCTGCGGTCTTCTTTGCCCCTCTCCAATCTTCATGACTTTGCACTTGGTGGGGTTGAACTCCAGGAGCCAATTGCTGGACCAGGCTTGTAGCGTGTCCAGATCCCTTTGTAGTTCTGCCTGGTCCTCGTCCGATTGAATTCTTCTCATCAATTTCACATCATCTGCAAACAGGGACACTTCGGAGTCTATTCCTTCCGTCATGTCGTTCACAAATACCAGAAACAGCACCGGTCCTAGGACTGACCCTTGTGGAACCCCACTCGTCAACTGCGCCCACTCTGACACCTCCCCGCGTACCATGACTCGCTGCTGTCTTCCTGACAGGTATTCCCTGATCCATTGTAGTGCCTTCCCTGTTATCCCTGCCTGGTCCTAAAGCTTCTGCACTAATCTCTTGTGTGGAACTGTGTCAAACGCCTTCTTACAGTCCAAGAATATGCAATCTACCCACCCCTCTCTCTCTTGTCTACTGTGTGTGTGTGTGTGTGGACAAGTAAGTTCCCTGGTAGCCACAACCAAGCTCTCTCTCTCTCTCTCTCTGTCTGTCTCTCTCTCTCTCTCTCTCTCTCTCTCTCTCTCTCTC
Organism: Cherax destructor; assembly: GCA_009830355.1. Classification (NCBI taxonomy): domain Eukaryota; kingdom Metazoa; phylum Arthropoda; class Malacostraca; order Decapoda; family Parastacidae; genus Cherax; species Cherax destructor. Next base: position 168,940 of record WNWK01003107.1, on the reverse strand, counting down.
TCTCTCTCTCTCTCTCTCTCTGTCTGTCTGTCTGTCTCTCTCTCTCTCTCTCTCTCTCTCTCTCTCTCTCTCTCTCTCTCTCTCTCTCTCTCTCTCTCTGAGACACTCGCCATTTAATTACTATACAACAATCAAGCTGATGTCTAGACGTCTTTAAGATAATATTGGAGGACGAAATTCTTCTTCTCACTAAAAACAAGCTCTAAACCCGTATGGATAATAGTGCCTTTTCTCCAGTGGACAAGATGTGTTTACTGTGTGCTGAGTCGAGGTCTCTGCTACAGTGCTTGATGCTCTGAGCTGTCAGTAAAACTAACAGCTCTTACCTGTAGCTGCTAGTCACCTTCATGAAGTATCAGGTCGTTCATCGTCACCTTCATGAATTTTCAGGTCGTTCATCGTCACCTTCATGAAGTATCAGGTCGTTCATCGTCACCTTCATGAAGTATCAGGTCGTTCATCGTCACCTTCATGAATTTTCAGGTCGTTCATCGTCACCTTCATGAAGTATCAGGTCGTTCATCGTCACCTTCATGAAGTATCAGGTCGTTCATCGTCACCTTCATGAAGTTTCAGGTCGTTCATCGTCACCTTCATGAAGTATCAGGTCGTTCATCGTCACCTTCATGAAGTATCAGGTCGTTCATCGTCACCTTCATGAAGTATCAGGTCGTTCATCGTCACCTTCATGAAGTTTCAGGTCGTTCATCGTCACCTTCATGAAGTATCAGGTCGTTCATCGTCACCTTCATGAAGTTTCAGGTCGTTCATCGTCACCTTCATGAAGTATCAGGTCGTTCATCGTCACCTTCATGAAGTATCAGGTCGTTCATCGTCACCTTCATGAAGTTTCAGGTCGTTCATCGTCACCTTCATGAAGTATCAGGTCGTTCATCGTCACCTTCATGAAGTTTCAGGTCGTTCATCGTCACCTTCATGAAGTATCATGTCGTTCATCGTCACCTTCATGAAGTATCAGGTCGTTCATCGTCACCTTCATGAAGTATCAGGTCGTTCATCGTCACCTTCATGAAGTTTCAGGTCGTTCATCGTCACCTTCATGAAGTATCAGGTCGTTCATCGTCACCTTCATGAAGTTTCAGGTCGTTCATCGTCACCTTCATGAAGTATCAGGTCGTTCATCGTCACCTTCATTAAGTTTCAGGTCGTTCATCGTCACCTTCATGAAGTTTCAGGTCGTTCATTGTCACCTTCATGAAGTATCAGGTCGTTCATCGTCAACTTCATGAAGTATCAGGTCGTTCATCGTCACCTTCATGAAGTATCAAGTCGTTCATCGTCACCTTCATGAAGTATCAGGTCGTTCATCGTCACCTTCATGAAGTATCAGGTCGTTCATCGTCACCTTCATGAAGTATCAGGTCGTCCATCGTCACCTTCATGAAGTATCAGGTCGTTCATCGTCACCTTCATGAAGTTTCAGGTCGTTCATCGTCACCTTCATGAAGTATCAGGTCGTTCATCGTCACCTTCATGAAGTATCAGGTCGTCTCATCGTCACCTTCATGAAGTTTCAGGTCGTTCATCGTCACCTTCATGAAGTATCGTGTAGCACCTCATGTGTTACGGCCGTATCGTCACCTTGCATGAAGTATCAGGTCGTTCATCGAGCCTGACGTCGTCATGTTTGTACGGGGCCGTGACTCGTCATGTTGTGTACGGGGTCCGTGACCGTCATGTTGTGTACAGGGGCCGTGACTCGTCATGTTGTGTACGGGGCCGTGACCGTCATGTTGTGTACGGGGCCGTGACTCGTCATGTTGTGTACGGGGCCGTGACTCGTCATGTTGTGTACGGGGCCGTGACTCGTCATGTTGTGTACGGGGCCGTGACGCGTCATGTTGTGTACGGGGCCGTGACGCGTCATGTTGTGTACGGGGCCGTGACGCGTCATGTTGTGTACGGGGCCGTGACTCGTCATGTTGTGTACGGGGCCGTGACCGTCATGTTGTGTACGGGGCCGTGACCGTCATGTTGTGTACGGGGCCGTGACCGTCATGTTGTGTACGGGCCGGACTCGTCATGTTGTGTACAGGGGCCGTGACTCGTCATGTTGTGGCTGAGTTTTGTGTACGGGGCCGTGACTCGTCATGTTGTGTACGGGGCCGTGACTCGTCATGTTGTGTACGGGGGCCGTGACGCGTCATGTTGTGTACGGGGCCGTGACTCGTCATGTTGTGTCGGGGCCGTGACGCGTCATGTTGTGTACGGGGACCGTGACTCGTCATGTTGTGTACGGGGGCCGTGACGCGTCATGTTGTGTACGGGGGCCGTGACTCGTCATGTTGTGTACGGGGGCCGTGACTCGTCATGTTGTGTACGGGGGCCGTGACTCGTCATGTTGTGTACGGGGCCGTGACGCGTCATGTTGTGTACGGGGCCGTGACGCGTCATGTTGTGTACGAGGGGCCGTGACGCGTCATGTTGTGTACGGGGCCGTGACTCGTCATGTTGTGTACGGGGGCCGTGACGCGTCATGTTGTGTACGGGGGCCGTGACTCGTCATGTTGTGTACGGGGGCCGTGACGCGTCATGTTGTGTACGGGGGCCGTGACTCGTCATGTTGTGTACGGGGGCCGTGACGCGTCATGTTGTGTACGGGGGCCGTGACGCGTCATTGTGTAGGGGCCGTGACGCGTATGTGTACGGGGCCGTGACGCGTCATGTTGTGTACGGGGGCCGTGACGCGTCATGTTGTGTACGGGGGCCGTGACGCGTCATAGTGGCATCCTAGTAATAAACTAGAAGAATTCTCTGTATAAGAACAAATTTCTTCTCCCCGCTCCCTCCCCCACCCATCACCTCCCTCCCCCTCCCTCCACCTCCCTCCCCCACCTCCCCCTCCCTCCGAGCATTGAAGATGGTGGCGTGGTTACCCTTGCCTGCCAGATAAGACTCTCCTACAGCTTTATTGCTCTCTTCCAGGAGTAATTAACTCTTCCCCGGGTCACTGTGACCTTATGGTGGCCGCTGCGGCTTACCGCTGTCTCCTGTAACTTTATATACTCGCTACTGTGACCTTTTCCCGTGAGTGTCTAACGCTTTGGAGAGGGATGGGGGTTGAGGAGGGGAATGTTAGACGGTGTTGCTCTCCAGGACGGGTCGAAACGTCGTTAAACGTTTCCTTCGTAAAAGTTTAGGTTATTTGTGAGCCAGATGTAGTTGAGATGGCGTGCGCGCTATACCAGAAACATATCTTAGTATTTCACCAATCAAACTCCGTCCCAGTGTACACGCTGGACGCTTAGGAAATTTTAATGCAGAATTATTTGAAAATACGTGTGTGTGTCTGTTACCATTTTGTCTTAGGCATATGTCGATTAGACACTAGGCCTGTGTGTGTGTGTGTGTGTGTGTGTGTGTGTGTGTGTGTGTGTGTGTGAGAGTTACCATTTTGTCCTAGGCACATGTCTATTAGACACTAGGCCTGTTGTATGTATATATGTGTGTGTGTGTGTGTGTAACGAAACACTTCGAAATGTTTCGGCCCCGTCGGGAATTGAACCCGGGCCCTCCGTGCGTGAAGCAAGAGCGCTAGCCACCATGCCATCGGGGGCGTGTAAAAAGGCGTGTGTGTGTGTGCGCATGTGTGGGTTTGAAGGCATATGTACACATGTATGTACGTGCACTGATGGAAAAATAAACACATAAGCAGTATAATGTGATCCTTTATTGACAACGTTTCGCCCACGCAGTGGGCTTTATCTAGTCACAGACAGATCTACCTGGAAAATGAGCAACATGGAGATATATATAGGGTACAGTCAGGTGGAGAAAGCTGCATGTGACAGTCTTATGTGTTTATTTTTCCATTATTATTTTTCCATTGTGTCGGTATTTTATACCATTTATTTCCAGCGTGCACTGATGCGTGTGTATACGAGTGTATGTGTGTGTTTGTGTGTGTGTGTGTGCATAT